>CAJDSM010050691.1:10944-22352 GCA_903981925.1 Ostrea lurida | reverse complement strand
ACCAGTTCTTTTGTATTTTATTTGGGACTTACGAGATTGATCAATGTTTCGTTACCGTTTGGCCTTATATATTCTAAGTATCTCATACTGTTATGTTGAAGTTAAGTAAAATTATCTCATATCTCGAAGTCCGAGGACTTCGAAAAAAAAACTGGTCGAGGATATCGGGGGTCGAGATATCCATATTTGTGCTTCAACATTTTTTTTGTCTTGGGTACGGAGGTAAATTGATAGTGATCGCCCACGCGTGTTTAGGTGGTAATTGGCGGCGGACTTAAAAGAATGCACTGGTACCCAAGGATTAAAAACTAACATATCGCAATCCCGGATTATACCTGGAAAAGCCGAGCTGTGGGACTACTGGTCGACAATATCATTAGTTTTTACTGCCTGCGGGTGTGAATGCGTGACTTTGAGCTAGGGCAGGGTATGGTAAGCAGACCCGGAAAAATTGACTGCCACTTCGAATTAAACCAGGTTAAAATAGGGCATGGGCCTTGAGATACTTCGACAATAAAGCGGGGTGGTGTGTTCGAAGATAACCTTGTTCGATATAATCAGGGTTTTAAATCATTTATATAGGGAAAATGGCCCAGACTAGGGAGAGGGGAACAGCCGTTCGACTTCGGACATAAGCGGGGGTATTCTGAGAAAAAACCAATGTCGAGATTACAGAGTTATTTTACTGTATATGAAATAATTGATTTAAATACCATGCGCAGACCCCTACCTTAAACAAGGACTGTTGCGCTTGGAAGATCAACTTATTGCCAGTGACCTGCTCCGCACATTGAAAAGCTGATTATAAGCAGAAATGGGATATTGCGTATTGAATCAGTTTGAAAAAAAATTAAAACCCATATGCAAGATATAGCGGAATGTCTAACATTGAATTAGATGTTGACAATGAACAAGGTTCAAATAATTCCTTTCGTCTAACTAAGCTATTGAAGATGTCGCTAATGTCTACGTCAAAAACATTATCTATTTTAAAAAGAAGATATGGAAGACTTGAACATTTGATGGAAATGACTGTGTGGAACAATGACATTGGCAAATTTTGGCCCAGGAAAAGGCATTCAAGAGTTTTGGTGGTGTATCATAGGGCCAGAGAGTCAGCCCAGAGGGGCAGTCAAAAGTGATGGTTCTAGCCAGTTTGTTTCAAGCCTAGATAGGAGCAGTCTTTGGTGTGTGGTTTATTCTAGCCCAGAGAGTCAGGAGAACAAATTTCCCATATGGATCATCATCAATACTGTGACGTTCTGTATTTTCACTATTTATGTTTTCAAACGTGGAGACAGAATAAAAACAGCGGAATCCCGAATCATTTATATAGTTTTACACCAATGAATGATTTGGAAAATAGGGTAGGGGTGAAATGTTTATTATGCAAAGCCAAAAAAAAAAAAAAAAAAAAAAAAAAAAAAAAGAAAAAAACAAAAATTGGCAGTAGTAGCTAAAATGGATATAATAATTAAGTAAATTTTAACCCTGTTTAACCAATCTAAAACTAATGACTTTCCAACCAATAATAGACGTTGATCGAGATCTTTATGTCGGAGAGTTTTATGCCAATTAGATAATTCGAAGCTCTGTGGGAATCTTAATTAATAGTATGTATCATTGCTTAGATCTGTCTGCATTACAGTATATCATACATTCGAATAGCAATCTTCTCAATAATTGTTGGTATTAGTGTGGCAGTTATTTTGTGTTTTCTTAGAAAAAACTTTCGTTGTAATTTCAATATTACAGTTATCATCCTTGATTCGAATGGTTCTATTTGGTATACGATGGTCGGTAAGAAATACTGTTATAAATAAAGAACAGTGCACCAATCTGAAGTCATTTGCGGAAATACAAATCAGACGAGGTAAGGTGAAACACTAGGCGCCTAGGCCCAGAAAGATTTATAATACATGTTTCATAAAAAAGTAATAAACCATCCACTGTGAACCGATCACACCCCCAGTGAGTCCCATTGTGCAATTGAGAAAAATGGTCTAGCAATTTGTAGTCCAAATCAGTGACATACGAACGCTACATGGTAACAATTGGGAATGAAACACGCAGCGACCATTATGGAACTTCATGGTCATTTTTATTGGAAATACCTTTGTTTAAACCATCATGGAATTTGCGAAATTCTGGACCCATATTAGAGAATTATTAGAATCCAAAAACCATCAACGTGCTTGTGTGGGGTCGCCTCGATTTAATAAACGCAGAGAACAAGCATTATGTGCATAGAATCAGTATTAAACGACACAAACATCGTCTGAGGTGATAATGGATTCAAGATGCTTTACAACATGTGGAATGTGTTGACACGACGAGGGCGCCGAACCTATCCCGTTTGGTTAATAAGAAACTGCGTTTTTTACTCGTCACATTCCGAATGATAACCATCCCCATTCATTCAGCCTTCATTTAGAACAAGCAAGGGTGATTGCTGGGTGTGATACATAATTCTAACCTCGGATCACGGGTCACAATTCAGCCCAATGTGGTCCAGCATGCATAACCTCGTAAAATGTTAATTAGGCACGCAATGAAAGTACTAAGTAAGCTCGGGCGAAGGAGTTTGCTCGTGGGAAGACTGGGAGGTATGTTAGGCGTTACAGTAATATGGATAAGGGTCAAATAATACAGGATATACTACTACCTGTGTTCAGAGGCTCTTTACCAGGCGGTAGCGCAAATGGGATAAAACTTATAGAATATAGGAAAGCGAGAGGATTGGATGAAATTTTAGAAATAATATTCTAAAATAGTATCCTACGAGGCATTTAATGGTTGGAAGGAAATAGGCTCGCAAGGATATCTCGCCGCTATCTCCTTTTGATTATTTGAACATTATATTTTAACCTATTTTGAATGGATATGAAATATAAAATACTCTAGTTACATTTGTTCATAATTGTGTAAATTTGTTACTTAGACAACTTTTTTCATAGATACACTATACTACACTTTTTTCTACATTGTACTTTACGCATTGTAACTATATAAATATAGTGTATTATACATTATAATGTATTGTAGAATTGTACATAGTATTTTGTTCAAGAATATTATTGTCACATTGTTTTCTCTAGTTAATATTAACATGTATTTGCTCCTATATCTTTTGTTTTTATTGTAGAAAATTTTACATGTATTATGTTATACAGTTTGATTATTAATTTACATGTTATTTTGATAGTATACAGTGCGTATTTCATGGGAACTGTGTACATGTTTTCTCTCTCTCATTACATGTTTGTAATTCTTAGGTATTAAAGATTTTTATACGTATCTCTCAGATATTGAGAAGTATAAAATAAAGGGTTATTTCGCATAATATCAAGTCAGGTGAGCTTGATTATAGTTTGGTGGATGTAAAAATCAAGGAGGAAGCATTTACATGTAAGTTATATGCACAGCTTAACTGGTGTGTTATGTCATTAACTCCGCCGATGTGAATTCTTGAGATTATATGTATATAGATAAAATATACCCTTTTGTTTACCGAATTTAAAACACCGTAACAGCCTCTCGTTAGTGAAGGTTTTCCACGAAACCGCGATTAGTGGTGTTCCCTGTGCGAGGGTTAGCGATAGTCGTTATGTAACTCGCTTTTCATACATCTAGGGGTGCATTAAATCGCTAGGTTGTTACATCATGACAGTGCACATGATCTTTACTCCTACTTAAAGCTTTCTTCAAATCTATTCCACTCCCACTCTACACCTTCATACTCTCCCTTATAATTTTGATTACGTGTTCTTATTTTGAAGAATCTTCGGAGAGTAATGTTAATTGTTCCACTTTTAGTGCAACGCTCCATCTCGAGCAAGAATATATTGTTCAGTAATGCAGTCATTGTATTATAATTTAAGTGTAGCCTGGAAAAAGCATTATATTATAATGTATATAAAATTGAGGGCTATATTTCCTCGGAACATTTAATTTCCGTTTTCAAGACTCTCGCAAAATTCATTCTGCTCGCGGACACGACAGAGTCTCATTAGTTTTTTAATTTAGCGATATCTAATGGTTTTTCCGGTCTCCGGCGAGGGAAGCACATCAATTGTTATTTTACAAAGCGCAAGAGTGTGATTTGGATGGTGATGGTTTCAGACCCACTTACCAGCTGACAAGATTGGTGGATTTTTACCAATAACCTATTTTACATTTGTATTTGTTGTAACTTACATTATTCTAAGTCGATGTACGCTACTAGTTTTCTTTATAAATTATTTTTATCATTATTATAACATGATATTTTGTATACATGTATGTAGACTTTGTAATTTACATGTTTTTGTCTGAATACATGTATATGTAATGATAATCTTCAAATGGCTATTTAGTGTTGTTTGATTAGTTACTGTTTATTTGTTAAATTTTACATGTGTATTTGCTACTTTATACAGTTTTTGTATATTTACATGTTATTTTATTTCATAACAGATTTGGTTATATCGGGAAAGGCCTCTTACATGATATCGTATGTAACTTAAATACAATGATATTTGTATTCTATTACTGTATTAGAAAAGAATTTATATTATTCATCGAGGTAATTGTGAGTATAAATTTTCGTCAATATACAAGTCAGTGTTTTACTGTGTTGTAAACCATTTGAAAGGAAGGGATGGCAATTAATAAACAAATATAGCTGACTGCCTAATAATTTAATTTATGAAACAACACACACCCCCTATGACCGCTTCAAGACTGATTACTCTTATAGTGTATCGATTATGGTGACAATGCTAGTTTATACATGTTATTTCAATTGTTCAAACTTGCACTGAGTTGCACTCGCAAATCCAAATTGGTACGGTGATATATTTGAACGCAATGTAACATTAAAGTAAAAGCGAACTCTCGTAGTGAGATTAATTTTTTTATATTCCAGAGTGTGCATCAAAAACTATATGAGAGCCATCTTCGTATGCATCACATTAATCATTGATAAAATGCCAAAATACATATGTACATTTCACTGTCTCCCAAACTGACTACAATGACTTAGTTTTCATCCGCAATATATAGTGTAATTGAACTATGATTTTATATATTGGGATCTATTTGAATTGAAAATCTGTAATGTCTCAAATGATGCTATAAATTTAAGATGTAAAAAAGGAGGAACCTAAAACAAAGGGTGTGGATACAAAACACAACTCAATGTTATTATTGGATCCGGAAGGATTTCAAATTGAGGTTTATAAAATTTGAGATAATATTTTCACATTTTTATGTCTTCTGTGGGGTTAGTTCATTCTAGCACTCTTTGGTCTCTAATGGTTAGATAATAATATTTGCTCTTCCAAGTATATTATAAAATACATACATTAAAAGATAACATTTATAAGATTACGAGACTATCTTGGCACTACGCACCACATTCATAATGTTATTTCAGGATACCATTACTGATGCCACACAGGACAGGTTAGGCATGTTGTTCCCATTTCAGGATATGTAGACAGTCTCATTTTTCATTTTGAACAGTCGCTTGGCCCCCCCCCTTTATGGGGGGGGGGGCTGGTAATAAAAATCATCTAATCTATCAAATGTACATATCTTATTATATTTTCTTGTCTTTTTTTTTAATAGGCAGAAACCAGTTCAGTCTAAAGGAATCAAAGAATCAAACGTTGTTCCATAATGCGTAATCGAGGTCATTGAGTGAAATCAACATACTCTTCACGGCTTTGACAGCCAAGGCATTAAAATAGAAAAATGAATGTTATTCTTCAAAGAAGATTGAGGTTGATTGAGTTATTGTTTAACGTTCTCATACCCGGCAGAATATTTCGACTTCTATTATGGGAGACATCAACCCTGTTCCTCCGTGGTGTTAGCCATGCAATAATTATAGGCCTTATTATCTGGCACAGGCGCGCTTTTAAGCTGGAAATGGGCCTTTATCGTGCCCTCATCTTGCTGTGTGACATGTAGTACCTCGGTTATTTTCCGGGTCTCATTACCTCGAGTGACGGCAGCCCCAGTATCAGTCGTCCTACTTACTCGATTCACCGCCACTGGAGGTGGCGTAGGACCGTTATTCTTAACCCTCGAGTCCCACGGTAGTCTTACAAAGGAAGAAGCTTTAAAAACTTCCAAGACGTTTATGTGTTTATACACACAGCTATTGTAATCGTGCTATACTATATAGTCATATCCAGGTGACTCCCCACCTTGAGGCCTTATTTAAGGAGTATTCATACTCGAAACTTCAGTAATGTATGTGCTGTGGAGTTATATAAAGAGAATTGTGTTTTGAAAAGTGAATAGTTGGTTAATTATGCATCAGTGTTTGGGTGATTGGATAGAAAATTTTGGTAACTTACATTGTCCTCTCCGTAATTTGTAAATGATATAAAGAATTTGATGATTAGTTCAGCTTATTCAATCCGAATGTACCTCAACGCATCCTCAGGAAAAGGGCTTTCATTATAACACCTTTGGAAAAGGGGGAGATATAGGTCATGAATTGAAAATGACAAATATTTGTCAATCACTTGATCTGTATTGAAACTGCTAAGTTTGAATACATGTGAAAGGATTCGACACTTAAGTAGCAGGGTAGTCTGAGGCTTAATAAATTTTTGTCCGTGGATGATATAGAGCTCTCGCAGGTTATGAGTGGTCAGCAATGACTACTGAAAAATAACGGAAATATTAATGGTATGAACTAGTGTCGTATATCTTGAATGTCACACCACTCCAATATGCTCGGCTCTTGTTTTAACTGCATATTCAAGTCAACAATTTACATCAAAAAATCGTTATGTTTAGCTGCGTTTCTATGTTTTAAAGGGGACAGTGACACGTTTGACCTAAAACTGTGTTCAAATTTTTCTAGAATGGCCAATTTTGATTCTAAAATGCTTAACAAGAGTTATCTTCTAGTTGGGCAGTCAAAAAAATTGAAATTCAGTTTTGTTTTTAAAGTAATGATACAGTCACCTCCAGCAAACGGCTTCCGATGTAAGGGACAAAGTCCTAATGTTTTTTTTTACAGATAAAGCATTGCTTCAATAGATACAAAAGAATCATGGTTTAAAACAATATGAGAGATGTCGAGAGAATAGACTAGACACTGAGTTTAATTGGTTGTTAGTAAATGACACTTTATCTAAGTATTAGAAAAAAAATCTGCTATTATATTGACAACTTTTAGTAGCATATTTTAATATATGCTAAGCACGAAATTCGTGACTCGGGCCTTGTTTATAGCATAAACAACAAGATATTGTAACAGTGCTTGATATTCTTCACTTGAAATTCTCAAAACCAGATCATAGGCTTTGCCCTGCTGGACAATCTATTAGAGTTTTTTAGGCAATAAATAAAAATGCTTTTAAATTAAATCAAATAGGATACTGGTTAAAATTATTCCACAAATCGAGTGTTGGGCAAACACGGACCTCCGGACAAGCGAAGGTAGGATCAGGTGCACATGAGGAGTAAGCTCCTCTGCTGGACCGGATCACACCCGCGTGAGCCGTAGTCGAATAAAGTAATATAAGTTTCAGTTACTACTGAAATTACGTCCGCCAACCTTCAAAACCTTCTGACTGGCACCGTGGATGGTACCGGGTTAGAAATAAGGCCCCAGTCATCCCCTATGTCGTGTCGTAGGAGGCGATTCCTGAATGGGCGTCACTCGGAATGGACGGAAAACCCCGGATGGTTCCCCGTGTCACAGGCAGGTGTTGGTCCACGTGCAAAAGATCCCTCGTCCGTGCTAAAGGCTGAGTGTTCCAGAATAGCCTAAATTTTGCAGCCTTCACGGCAGAATAGGTGACCGTGACTCCAATGAGTGAAATATTCGAGATTGGGACGTTAAACAGTAAATAACAATCAATCAATTGGACGACGACCCTGCTTAGAACATTATACCTTTAAGTCTACAAATTTCAGGAGCTATTTAGACATAGTCCGGTATGGGTGTCAATGCTTAGGAGAATGTAAGAAAGATATTTTACAGATGTAGTTTAAGGACGGGTGTCGGACACAGTGGCACCCTTTAAGCTCACCTCCGATAAGTGTGACTCTCAAAATCATATCTCTTATAGCTAGTCAATCTTTTCTCCCGTGGAAATAAAGTAGGAGGTAGGTGAGTGCATGGCGTAGTTTCTCACGCGAGGCATGATTAATATAAGTATGTTCTAGAAGGTGTTGTCGGATTAGTTTACAAGTATATTTGACGCGATTCCAGCTTTAAATAAGAGAGCCTCATGTTTTGACTGTTGGTATGAGCACTGATTCAACATAATTACTCTGAAAAAAACCCCAGAACAAATTCTAAGATGACTATTTCAAAGGCTCCTTACTGTACATTTATAAATGCTATCGGTCTTTGAGTAGTACGATACTACCAATTTATTGGTGAAATTCATTAAGGACCACCCCCTAGATTCTTAAGGGTGAACTCTTCATCGCTCATATGTAAGTAGGATCTATAATTATGTACTCATATCCATCATAATATTTATCATAATAGGAGCATGTTGTATTATAATAAGAAATAGAAAAATTAGCTCAAATAATTTAGGGCTTCCAACATTATGCGAGCTGCATTTGGATAAACAAAATAGAAAAACACACGAAAAAAAAGAAGGAAGGAAAGAAGCCCCAGTCATGCATGGAGTTGTGGGGTTCAGATTGAGAGCCCGTTTAGTCGAGATGAAGTTGTTAAGATTGTTTGTCGTATGTTCAGATGGCTGAGAGTGGAGGGCAAGGATGGGCTACAGGCTGTAGCATGGTGTATAGTGAACGTATGTGTAGAAAGATTGTTAGATGAGGTGGGTCGTAGCGTGTTCAGACTGTTCAATGCGGAGTTACTTTGGAGTGGTCGTTGTGCCAAATATAAGGTTGTTGCTCGATTGGATATCTTCTACTTTGAGGTGAACTATTTTGGATAGTATGAGTGATGCAACAAGAGGCAATTCGAGGGTGAACTAGTGTTCTTTGGATTCACGGTGTATGTGCTGGGTAGTTAGAACGTCTGAGGTAGTGGTTCATTCTGTAGTGGGAGGGGTTATTTGCCGATGGATGAAGAAAGTACAGTGGGAGTATGCAAAACAGAGGCATGTGAGATGAGTCTAGGCGAATGATAGTGCTGTAAAAGTGCTGCGATTGCACGATTTGGAGAGCAGAAGATTTTCCGATGGCAGTATGGCGGTGGAGGTTAAAGATCAGATGATTAGGGTTCACAGGTGTATCTCTCAATAGTTCTCAGTTGTAAAGAAGATTGCTTCAAGGCGAAAATAGCATTAAATGCTGAAGCGGTAACATTTGCTAGATTTGTTAGTTCTTGTAGGGTGTCGATGTTAATAGCTTGAGTGGTAGTATTGAGCAGCGTGGTTGTGAGTTTATATTATCAATAAAAACGGATAAGTATCAATGTGAGCTATTGAACGTAACATTAGATTGCTTACGCTTGTGAAGTGGTTAGGTTGTGTCTGTTTTCAGAGGGTTATTGTGAAGGCTGTGTCGACTGGTGAGCAATTGTGTTGGGTTGAGGTGGTGCAGAACACTCTGAGATCCGTTGATGACGATGGCGTGCCTCGTAGTAACCTGCTCATGTGTTTTCGCTCTTGTTAACTTTGCTCACGGCAACGTAAAGGGTGTTACAGTTGGCTGATTTGTGTTTGTTAAGGACTCAGATAGAAAGAGATGTTTAAAAATGCAGTGTAGTGTGCATGGGCTGCGTGGATGGCGTGGAGATATAGATTCGCGGATAGTCCTTAAAGATAGGCGCTAAGGCCTTCTGAATTATGGCACTACAAAGTGGGAAGTATTTCGAGGGAAGATGTGTGTCCTGTGAGGATTGAGCTAAGTAGATATGACGGCGGGCAGGCGTGAAGATAACAAAAGCGAGGGTGAGAGCGCCTGTCTGATCGAAATGTGAGGAAAGTTGAAATTGAATGGTATGCTGCTTAGCTAGCGTTTGAAAGGTAAGGATAGAGCGGAGAGGTGAGTCAGAGTCGTCGCGTAGGTGGTGGCAAGGAAAATCTGCTTTTGTTGGAAGGGAAGTGCGATGGTATGTTAGAGTTGTCGCTGTTCTATCGTCTACGTGACGATTTAGTATTTGGACAGTCCGCTTGGCGATCATTTCCGCGTGGCAGAGTTACGAAGATCTAGTAGGGCTGTATAAAGTTGGAGTATGACGATGCAAGGTAGGTACATGTAAGTGAGGGTACAACAAGCGCTGTTGGTACTTCTGCTCGCATGTAAAAGGGACAAAGATAGAGCGAGCAGTTGGGAGATCAATATCGCGTAAAGTCGCCGTAGTAATAAAGAGGAAGATAATACGACACAGAAGGGAGGCCTCGCTTCGGGGACAATCAGCGGTGAAGCCTGTTGGACAAACCGAGGAGGGTGGGGGAGCAGGGTGGCCGTTAGGTGGGAGAAGAGTAAATCGTGAGTTTGCCGCGCTGGTTGTGAGGCCGGTGCAGCGATGGCGCCTGGCGTGTCAGTTCGTCCGCATAGTTCGTTGACTACAGGGTAAACGGAGAAGCGGCAAGTCTTGTAGGTGCATGAGTTACTCGCCAGTGGTGGAAGAAAACGGCCTGTAAGGAGATGGGCTATGGAAGACAGCGATCGGACAGGGAATGTGAAGTGCAGACTTTGGTAGGGTTGGCGAGTATTGGGTAAACCGTAAATTTGTGTAGTGGACACGATGCCATGTGAAAAGTTTGACAGAAAATGCGTGTGGCGCGGTGGCCTCTGTGAAGAGCGGTGGACTGTGAGAAGCCGCCGACATAGGCGGAACAACAAGGCTGGTGCTTGTAGGAGTAGGCTTGGACATTCGAGGTTTCAGAAAAATGTGAGAAAGAGGTGCGATGAGTTGGTGAAAGTGGAAAACTGGATGTCATACGCAGAAGAAAGTCTCTTTCGGGTAGTCGAATGAAGGTGTGAGGAGGAGTGCCAGGTAAACACACATGATGGCATGGTTGATGGATGGAATAGTTGCTGTAGTGATGAAGATCGTCGTTGAGGTTAGAAATCCAGTGTTATGGAGTGTATGTCGCAGGAAGGCTGAAAGGGATGTCGTCCCGTGTTGTCACTCGATAAAGATTTCTGAGAGTATGAGTAGGCCCGTTAATGTCAAAGTGTTCAATGAGGAGAGATATGCCAGAGTACAAGAAGGGCAGAAAAACTCCGTGCGGAAGGACTGCTGGGTGGTGGTATCTCGTTTTCATTTCTAGTTTCGGAATTTTGGGCATATTGGAATCGACGAGGATGCTTAAATCCAGTATTACAGTGTAATCGGATAACAGTTTTACAGATCGGTCAGAGGTACAATAATCTGATCAATGTGCGGTAGTAAGTTAAGAGGGCCACTGGCAATGTTCGTTACCTTTGCCTTTATATTCTAAGTATCATCAATACTGTTATTG
>CAJDSM010050691.1:0-10699 GCA_903981925.1 Ostrea lurida | reverse complement strand
TGAATTGTATAGGCATTTGCCCAGAGACAATATTCCGACAAAAGACAATGGTATGGAAAAGGTCAAAATTCAAGTGGGGTAAAAGCGGAACGAATCAGCGGACAGCTATAGGCTATTTTCACTGAGACAATTGAAGTGACGATTTCCGTTGGAAAAAAACCAACTTAAGAAGAACGCCATGCAGTTTATCGGCCACCAACTGAAACCGAAAATTCCCTCAGTCATATATGTCCTGTAAAAAGTGTGGGCGATGCCAACTGGGAGATAGATGTTTTCGCTCTCGGCTTTGATGTCTTCTTCTGGGATTATGATTTTTCTGGTAAGTATCGACATATTGTTCATTTTTTTATTTTGTAGAGTTAGTTTCCATAACAATGATCATTTTCTGTAGTTGCCTTAATGGTTAAGCGGGTTTAGAAGAAATTAGGTAGATAAGCAGAAGATAGATAGAAGAAGGAAAGCCTGTTCAACTGGAAAAGTCCTCGGGATAAACTCAAAGCACGGAAAAACAGACCACCCCAGTTATACTGATAAAAACAAAATGAAATACGTAAATATAAACTGAAAGAATCAAGATTTGATTACATTCAAACAGATTGAACAGAGCTCATGCAAATCTTTCCATAGAACGTCAATTGGATGAAAGGTCAGGGACGAACGACACAGTCACTATAGGGAATTAAGTTTGATTCGGAGAGCACGAACGCTGGATTATACCACTGGAATCATGCTCCTCTAGAATTGACTAAGCATTCCTTTTTGACCGATCTACTCACTCGTTAAACTGAGATTATATTTAAACAAGATTTACGGAGTCAAATTCCGCAGTTAAAAATCGGTCTAACAGTGTGATGAAAATCACCTAGACATCATTTTTGACACAACTGGCCAGGTAAGGATTGGCAATTAGATCGTTATAATTGAAGTTTAAAATTTTGGAACCACTACCTAAGATAACGTTCTGCAACAACAGGGGAGGAAAACCTCACGAATGTGTACCACCCTCCATTATACTTTCCCACATGCCTGGCGTTACGAAAAAAAAACATTGTTTAGAAAGTCTTTGTAAATGAGGGAGAATATAAACAAATTAACTGAACAGATCGCAAAAATTCAGTCAAAAAGTTATCAAATGAGATATATGTATGTAATTAATCATAGCCTCGTTACATGGATAATTTTATTTGAACATTGATCATTGACGGCAAAACTAATTGCCCACTTGATGAAACAAAGGGACGATATCAGCTTCTCCAATCGTCCAACTTCCCATATTTATGTCAATAATATTCCAATTCATCACTGCAAGCAGTGGTTTGATTGTCTCCACCAACTCAAAGAGCATGTTCCGCCCAGATCATTTTTGAATGAGGGTAGCCGTACTTACAGAAAGAAGTTAGATGCAGGGGTTTCAGCAGTCACGTTATAAAGGCAACATTCCCTAAATTTATATGAGTCGTTTGATTCAACGATTTTATTTTGCCAGTTATGGTTTCTGTCATGGGGCATAAATACTAATGGTTTGTGATTCATTTGGAAATTGATTAACCGTTTTTCATCTCTGATTAGTTACTACGTATTACTCTGTTTACCTGGTCAAGACAACGGCTCACGGTGGGGTGTTTACCGTCAACAAGGGGCATGCTTATCCTCCCTAGGCACCAATCCCTACTCTGGTGTGTCAGGGGCCACTTGCCACCAGTTCTTTTGTATTTTATTTGGGACTTACGAGATTGATCAATGTTTCGTTACCGTTTGGCCTTATATATTCTAAGTATCTCATACTGTTATGTTGAAGTTAAGTAAAATTATCTCATATCTCGAAGTCCGAGGACTTCGAAAAAAAAACTGGTCGAGGATATCGGGGGTCGAGATATCCATATTTGTGCTTCAACATTTTTTTTGTCTTGGGTACGGAGGTAAATTGATAGTGATCGCCCACGCGTGTTTAGGTGGTAATTGGCGGCGGACTTAAAAGAATGCACTGGTACCCAAGGATTAAAAACTAACATATCGCAATCCCGGATTATACCTGGAAAAGCCGAGCTGTGGGACTACTGGTCGACAATATCATTAGTTTTTACTGCCTGCGGGTGTGAATGCGTGACTTTGAGCTAGGGCAGGGTATGGTAAGCAGACCCGGAAAAATTGACTGCCACTTCGAATTAAACCAGGTTAAAATAGGGCATGGGCCTTGAGATACTTCGACAATAAAGCGGGGTGGTGTGTTCGAAGATAACCTTGTTCGATATAATCAGGGTTTTAAATCATTTATATAGGGAAAATGGCCCAGACTAGGGAGAGGGGAACAGCCGTTCGACTTCGGACATAAGCGGGGGTATTCTGAGAAAAAACCAATGTCGAGATACAGGTATTTTACTGTATATGAAATAAATTGTTTAAATACAAATGCTGCAGACCCTACCTTAAACAAGACTGTTGCGATCTTGGAAGATCAACTTATTTGCCAGTGACCTGCCTCGACATAAAAGCTGATTATAAGCAGAATGGGATATTGCGTATTGAATCAGTTGAAAAAAATAAACACCATTGGCAGATAATAGCGGAATGTTCTAACATTGATATTAGATGTTGACAATGGAAAAGGTCAAATAATTCCTTTCGTCATAACAATTAGCTATTAGATGTCGCTAATGTCTACGTTCAATAACATATCTAATTAAAAAGCAGATATGGAAGACTTGAACACCTTGATGGAAATTGATCTGTGTGGAACAGATGACATTGGCGAATTTTGGCCCAGGAAAGCATTCAATAGTTGGTGGTTATCTAGCCAGAGAGTCAGCCCAGAGGGGCAGTCAAAAGGTGATGGTTATCTAGCCAGTTAGTCAGCCTAGGGGAGCAGTCTTTTGGTGGTGGTTATCTAGCCAGAGAGTCAGGAGAACAAATATTCTCCCATATGGATCACATCAGTACCTGTGACAGTTTCTGTTTTCACTATTATGTTTCAAACTGTGGAATTGAATAAAAACAGCGAAATCGATATCATTTTATATAGTTGTTTTACACCAATGAATGATTTTTGGAAATAGGTAGGGAATTTTTAATTATGCAAGCAAAAAAAAAAAAAAAAAAAAGAAAAAACAAAATTGGCAGTAGCTAAAATTTGCGTATAATAATTTAAGTTAATTTTAACCCTGTTTAACAATCTAAAACTAATGACTTTCCAACTCAATAATAGACGTTGATCGAGATCTTTATGTCGGAGAGTTTTATCCAATTAGTTAATTCGAAGCTCTGTGAATCTGTAGATTAATAGTGTTATCATTGCTTGATCTGTCTGCATTTACATGTATATCATACATCAATAGCAATCTCTTCTCAATAATTGTTTTTGTGTATTAGTGTGGCAGTTATGTTGTTTTCTTAGAAAAAAACTTCGTGTAATTTCAATATTACAGTATCATCTTGATTCGATGTTCTATTTGGTTATACGATGGTTCTTTTAAGAAATATGTAAATATAAAGAACAGTGACCAATCTGAAAAGTCATTTGCGGAATACAAATCAAGAGGTAGGTGAACACAGGCGCCTGGCCAGAGATTTTATCATGTTTCTAAAAGTAATAACCATCCACTGTCGACCGATCACACCCACGTGAGTCCCTTGTGCAATTGAGAAAATGGAGCAATTTGTAGTCAAAATCAGTGAATACAGAACGACCTACATGTAACAATGGGAATGAAACACGCCAGCGAACATTTGGCTTCATGGCAATTTTTATTGGAAAACCATTTTGTTTAAACCATCATGGAATTTGCGAAATTCTGACCATATATGAGATTATTGAATCCAAAAACATCAACGTGCTTGTTAGTGGGTCGCCTCGATTTAATAATGCAGAACAAGCATTTGTGCATAGAATCAGTTAAACGACACAAACATCGTCTGCAGGTGATAATGGAATGCTTTACAACATTGTGGGAAGTTGACGACGAAGGGGCCGAACCTATCCCGTTTGGTATAAAACTGAATTATTATATTGTTAATTTCTATGTTCAATGAAATGGAATGCAAAGCAGATGTGGAAGACTGTGGTTTCCTTCATTTCGAGTGAACTTGAATAAAATGTATCGACATAGGAATGTAACTGGGTTTTATTATTATTATTAATCGTTATCAATAATTCATAACTACGTAAGGACTAGTTAGTTAACATAGATTAACGATAATCAAGAATATTATGTCATTCAGTACCTTGTAGAAAACTTTGATAAAGTGCACATCGTTTCAGTACTTACGCAATATAATATAAAAGCTTTAGTTTGGGTTCAATCGCTGGGAAATGTAAAAACGATAAATTTGGGGCTTGGCAGATATTCCCTCAATTATAACATTTGTATATTGATGTTTGATGAGATATTGTAAAAATAACTTTTGGAACTCAACGTCTGGATTTGCGAAATTCAAATTTTCTGGTATCACCTGCATATAGTGTTTATATATTTTTTAACTTATTCGATAACCAAGCGTTGTTTTGTGTATGGTCAGCTTTTAAATCAAGGCAGGCCGCGAACAAATAAGTTGATATTACAGGATATTAAACAATTTCGTATAAAGTCAGCATTTCGAGAAGTTTATTGTCGTTATGACGATCACGTGATCGCACCTCTGGTATATCCAGGGGTTCATATATCCAATATCGCCATAATGTTGATTTGTATTTTGCATGGGATTTTCAAAATTGATCACTGGGCTCTTTGTCTTTACTTTAACCAATATGACCTGCCATAGGGTAAAATGCTGTTTGGTACATCCAGGGGTTCGCGTTCGATCTCTTCTTATTTTTTATGCTTTATATGAGTTGTGAGATATTCACTGATCGTCATTTTTACCCTTTCATACCATTCTTAATTTGCACTCTTATTATGATTGTGAATTGCTCCATAATTACCTGATCCGATCGAGATGTAAGACTCACAGCAAGTATGGCCGGTCGACAAGCGTCCCACGCCTACCCGATATCACGTCTTGTATGTCCGGGGTGCATTAATTTACATACAAATAGGTGAAGGTAACATCGTGTTAAACGTAATCATAATCCAAAAAACATATACAAAATCGAGTGTTGGGCAACACGGACCTCCGACAAAGCGAAGGTAGGATCAGGTGCCATGGAGGAGTAAGCATCCTCTGCTGACCGGTCACACCCGCCGTGAGCCCGTAGTCGAAATAAAGTAAATAAGTTCCAGTTATACTGAATTACGTCCGCAACCTTCAAAATATAAAATATGTTCCGGTTATCTCTGTAACGTAGGTTCCTGTTATGTATGATTGTAATCTGTTACTCCCTGAATCATCATTTTTCATTTTACCTCCAACCATGGAAGGTATTGTCATCTACCTTAGGTCTGGGATATATTCCACGGGCAATTCAGAAAATAAAATAAATAAGAAGAGCAAATATGTAAAACATTGCAAGTCCTTTGCATGTGAAAACAACAACAAAAGTATCGAATTTCGCCTACAAATATACTTCCACGATTGCATCCATACATGTTTAACTAAAGCAAAACTCTCTGTGCCTAGATATTGGACAATATTATACTATATCCACCCACTTGTTCTTGTTCTTCTTCTTTCAACTAAGTCCAGCTGGACATGTCATTACAGGTGATGCTAATTATAGTTGAAAATGAGGTTCTAAGATCACTTATTTTCAAAGGTCCTAAAATTAGAGAACCTCGGTCCATTTCAATTGGGCGACAGAACTTTCGAGACAATTCAATTGTACATACAAAAGGCAAAGAAAACTAATCAGTGATCAATCTCGTAAGTCCTAAATAGTATACAATAGAAGGGTTGGGCAAATACGAACTCCCGGATATACCAGAGGTAGAATCAGTGCCGAGGAGGAGTAAGCATCCCCTGTATGAAAAACTGCTCAATAATTGTTATGAAACATATCAGACAGTATTTGACCCAATGACAAGGCATAGTAGCAAACTAAATCGTTATAACAACCAAATTGGAAAAATAACAAAAAAAAAAAAAAAAATACCAGTCGGTTTCTTCAAAAACTTTAGGTATAGTATAAATCATCTGTAGATTCTATGGTATCAATAAAATCGTATTTTGATATACCTATGGAATACTTCTCTGGTTAAATTATATAGTAGTATCTGGGATCCATTTTACAAAACTTGTAAGTCCTAGACTTTGTCATAAGACATCTCAAAATGTACAACCATTTTAAAAAGATTTAAGATATGCAGTGTGCGACTAAATTCGGTTTTAAGTCTATGACCGCCCGGGGACGACCCTAAATGTACAGTTCTGTGCCAAAAAATCTTTGATACTATATTTTATTAAATACTTCCAAAATCCCAATAATTTAATTGGATGAAACTACAGGCGTTGAATGTTGATAAAACTCAAAGCACATTATTAATAGAACCTCGGAGGTTAACAATACTGACAAATGCGGTGTGGAACTAAAAATAAATGACAAACTCGGCGTGGAGATTAAAATAGAACGACATAGCAGGCGTGGACCTGAAAATAGAAGTAGGTAAAATCCAAGCGCTGAACAACGTTTGCACAATATGGTGGACGAACAAGAATGTAGGCGATTTGCGACGATAAATGATGAGGAATTAGGGAGGATTCTGTACAAAAATTATGCGAACAACACTAGGAGAGCAACGTTATAAACGTTCAGAACTTCTTTGAAAGAAAAAACACGGAATGAAGCCTTTCTGAGAGATAACGACCCAAATTTATTCCCAGGCCAAGATAAATTAATTAGCATAGAGCTGTAAAAAAACTACTTTGATATCTCTGAGACATGGACTAAGCAAATTCTGGCGGCAGGCAGGGATATCATTACGCGAACATCTGATTTGGTTCGATAAAATTAGTTGATATTTTCAATGTCTTACTTCAATATAAATGCATTATGTATGGAAATTTTTGGAATAATTTAAATAAAATTATTGACTTTTGAAATAGGTTGACCTCTTGATATATCACGCCCGGGAATGTGATATCACAAACCTCGGCCGTGCGGCCTCTGGTGCAATTATACATCCAGGGTTGATAATCAAGAGGTCCCCAGCCTCATCAGAAGTCAATAATTGTATAATGGTAATTACAACATTGAATATGTTCTATATAACAATATCAAATCACACTCAAAATAAAGTTAGGACGGTGCGGGTGTTTCGCGATACTATAACCCCTACAGGCCCACTTTCGTCAAAAGCAAAATAATTATCTAAGTGTATTGCACAATTGGATGCTGATGATTTTTTCATCACTGTTGGTCAACTTGTGTCCGTGCTTCGTCATGTTTTCTTTTCAAGCACTGTCTATTCTGAAATTAAATCCATCCACTTTACTGTATCATAATACGGCCGAAAAAGCTCAACGTTACCACGCAATTCGATGCAAGAAAAATCCAGAAGAAAATTACATCCAAAGCAGATGATACATCTTTCCAAGTAGAGAGAGATTCGCAATTTTCAGCTGAATATGGTGGGAGTGTGGTAATAGTTTCCTTTTGATTTTTGACTCTCTTGTTAGGTTCCATGTCCATATTGTTGTCTCTGTTATCAGGATATGTTTTGGGCCTTCTTTTACAATTCATTAATTGACTTATTCTAATTATGTTCCAATGCAATCGTGAAAGTTTTTCTTCCTCACCTCTGTGGTGAATTCTTAACTGTAGTGACGTCACAATCAGAACAATGATGCTGTATCCGAGTTGTATTTCTAGGTACACCCCTACAAGGGGTATGCTTTCCGACTTAGTCGGAAGATCTGCCGATATAACATTCAGGAAAACAAGAAACGAAAGAAAAAGTGTCATACCGAAAGATATTTTCTCCCCGGAATCTGCCGGAATGACGAAGATTAAATTGTTCAGAACAGCCAGAAAGAGAATAGGAATGATAACATTCATGACGATGTACAGCGGTTTCCTCTTTAGATGAAGAGTGAAAGTGATTTCAGATTCCCTTATCTTGGGATTATCGATGATTGTGACGTTTGTGTTGACAATGGACCAGATGCTGTTTTCTGCATACTGGTAGAACTGGATCCCATCATTAGATGCAGAGATCGCGACTTCAGACCTGGAGTATGACCAGATAACGAATGATATTTCACAGATCTGTTGATCAAAAGGAAAGAAAGTGATGTCGATTGGACATCGACTCTCGAAGACCTCGTACGGTAACCAAGAAACCTGTCCATTATAATCAACATCCAGATAGTAGAAAGATCCTCCTAGCTCCTCAAATCTGGAAAAGCCGTTCTTCAGTACGATGTCGGGTATCCAGATCTCTCTCTGAAATATATCAATTGATATCTTGTTGGCAAAGAGCGCATGAGAACATTTAACAGATGTCCATGTACGCATCATGATTATGAGAATGCTTGTAATGATATACAATGTATTCAATCCCTCATATTCAATAAATATGGGCATACAATAATTTCGTTGATTAATACAATGTTGGGTAGTATATTTATTTGATTTGTTTTGTGCTGGTTGTTTGGTAATGTTCAGAATTTTCAGTTTGCCTACGAACCACTCCGTTTCAATTGACTTCAGTTGCAGAATCAAGATAAGACTCACTGGGTGTGTTTCGCAGCTAAGATAAGGCTCGCCGAGAAAACTCGCAGCCCTGTACGTAATGTACCCCAGTGCTTATCACAACATCTGACGTCACAGTAGAAAAAGTACGTCCTAATGTATAAGCCTAACGTCATATCGAAGGTGTCACAATAGTGTCTATTTACCACATTTAACAGACTTAAGAAATAAAATGTATACGTGTAAAATTTCCTGTCATATGATTTATCATATCATTTTTGTATCACTATCACATTCTCGATATTTTTAACAAGCGGAAATATAATATCTATATCATATCATGACCTTGAAATCACTCCTTTTCTGCACGTATGGTGCCTCTTACATTTGACTCATTTGCATATGATTGGTGTATTGTATGTAAACAATGCAAAAGCTTCACTACATCTGCTATCCGTTGATGACTGTCAGCATATTGCTAATTTGTATCATGTTCAGATTGAGCACTTTCTCTTTTTGTGATTAATGATAATTTTTCAGCTAGTAACACGCATATGCTGAAACTTTTGCATGTGAGACAGGGCTCATAATGTTCTCCAAAAATAAAGTGTTACGTGATCATAAGTTGACGTCACCGGTCATTAATTTGTGGGAAATGTATGATGCAATGGTCGTACTCAGCATTTGAGAAGTATTGTTTGGGTGTTTAATCAATACATTTATTATCATTATTGTGATACTGAGGTGTAAATTTCACGCCAAATTATCACTGGATTTTCTTATGGGAGCCCTTGCGTTGTGACCGGTCGACTTGGGATGCCTACTTTTCCTGGCCAACTGATCTGTATTGCTTCCAAGTCTGCCTACTCTCAATTTTTTTTATCAAATAAATTATCTTTAAAAGAAAGATTTCTATTCGTTGTATTCATTTTTTCTGTCTTGTATTGAACAGCACTCTTTATAAGTCCCACAACCCCACAAAATGTACCCTAGTATAATGTAGCTACTCCTTTCTTGCATCTCGTTTTGCAATAATGCTTTATTGATAAGGTTTGTATTTTCTTTAGATGTGGTGTTTTGAATACATTGTAGAGCTTTCCATCATTGTCTGTCAATCAGTCGTGATAATCATGGAATTATGATTTGTTGTAAGTGTTTGACTGCTCTTATTTTGTATTCTCTTTGAGACTTACGATATGAGCACTCTTGCTATCTAATTAGTACTAGTATTTAGGTTTTTTGAAAGTTCAAAAATAATTATATTGTTCACGTTTTATCTATTAATAATAATAATTTTCATTCATATATCAATTCAATATCATGCAAACTAGAAATAAAAGATATACAGATTTTCACTACTCCGTTTACCTGATCAAGATAATGGGCGCATGGCGCATGTGACCGGTCGACAGGGAATGCTTACTCCTCATAAACACCTGATCCCATCTCTGGTGTATCCAGTGGTCCGTTTTGCCAGACACTTGTTTTGTATTCTATTTAGGACTTACGAGATTGATAGCTGTTTGTTATCTTTGCATTTTTACCCATATATCTTACAATTCAAAACAACCATAGATTATAATTCTCCTCTGGAGACTTATTCTCTAATATCTACGGGGATATTGCTATACTGAATACGAAGACATTGATTTTTTCATTACCCCTGGCACAATAATTCCTTTCTGTCATCTGCTGTTACATAGAGTTGATAAATACTAGTACATGAGTTACCTGTGGTAAGTAAAAGTGATCTATACCCTCATAATCCACGGGATTCCAGTGGAGATACTTGTCGGTCCACGCCAAGTCAAGATAAGCTGTGGTCACGAGCTTCTCGTCTGCTTCATTCAAACCATTGATGCTGAACAGATAGAAGCTCACGTCCAAGTGTACGGCTTCGTCATAGTCCTGGACTGGGCGGATTTTTTTGTTGTAGTTGCCCTCTTCAAATAGCTTTTTCATAATTGCCTTCACATTGGACATATTTCTACCCTCGACATTATAACAAATGGCACACATTAAGATCATTAAACTTTGTAGCTTCATGGCCTTCTTTCACTGAGGCTTCTATATTCAAATCACTTTATGCTATAGTAAGTTGCGACAAACATCAGCGAAATTGAGAAGCAGCATGTAAAA
>CAJDSM010050686.1:0-11734 GCA_903981925.1 Ostrea lurida | reverse complement strand
AATCCGCATGATTTAAAAGCACTTCCCAAAACGGAATGCACATATTGACATCGTTCCTTGTTTCAAAGCATGGACAGTTTTGTGGTTGAAGACTCTATTATACCTACTTATATGCATTTGTGGCATTGTGTGGTTTTAGAGAAAACAGATGTTGGGTAAATATCATAATGTCAATAAATTGGAGTTCTTTACTTGCATTTCAGAAACTGTCATTTCCGCAGTTTTCCTGTGACCTGAATCCCTCAACAAAAGGTGATGCTGGGGAACACCCAAGAGTTCGTTGTGGATCTTAAACATGCCGTTTTCAACATTATGTAGTTGAAGCTGCATGGAAAAATTTATGAATGAGAAAAGTCAATGTCATTCTCAATTGCGTTACTCACTTGATGGCACTTCCTCCTCGGGATACGGAACCTTCTTTTGCTTGGGTAGAGCAAGTATGTCTTCCTAAATTAAAAACGAAACTTTCTAATTCGAAGGATAATATTATGATGAACATAGTCATTGTCCATTGTGTTACTTACTTGCTTGCACTTCCTCTTCCGAGATTTGGAACCTTTCCTTCGCTTTGGGTAGGGTAAGCATGTCTTCCTATAATAAAAGAAAGAACTTCTAATGCATGGAAAAATATTATGATAGAATAGTCAATGTCATTCTCATTGCGGACCCGTGGGGGTCCGGGTTAGAATAGGCTCCAGCATCCCCTTGCGTGTCGTAAGAGGCGACTGAATGGGTCCGAAGCCTTGTCGTTGTGACCGACTTGATCATTTGGTTGGTGTCTGTGATGAATTTATTTGTATTGGTTCTGTCATTGGGGACGGTGCCTCTTCTAACTCGGAGCTGTGACTGACTCTCTCTTTGGTGCTTGGGTCTCCAGCTCCTTGAGTTGCATTGGCTCTGTCAATGGGATCCAAAGATTGTCTTCCTTGCTGTTGTACTGACTGAATCAATGGGGTTGGTACTGTGTCATGGATAGACTTGATAAGGGCTCTGTCAACGGGGACCGTGGCTTGTCTACCTCAGTGTTGTGAATGATTGTATCCTTTGTGTCTGGTCTGTGTTAGGGTTCCTGGTTTTCGATACATTGGTATTTTCTCTGACCGTTGGACTGGTGATTGTCCTGGGGAGGATGAATTCTGCTGTACTCTACACGGTTGTAGCAACAACTCCCAGGCCGACTAATTAAATAAAGTATCTGGATCACTTACATTGGTTGATGAATGGAAGCTGTCAAGTCAGGCTCCGTCTCCAACGCACCATCCACTACGGTTTCGCCGAGTTTCCAAAGTCAGCAAATGATTGAGATAAAGATGGTAGGTGACAGACAGGAATTTGGCTGTTTGTGCGGAAGATTTTCCTCCAAGGAGTGACCAACAGCTGGGGTTGCAGACTCTTCCCTTCACTTGAACTGTCAGTGCTTCATCTGATGTTAGGTGACGTGTCACTAGTAGACGCCTGTACTTCATTAATGGAAATTCCTGGGTTCTCAGTCCGACGACCAACTCCTGGAAGGGAGGCCCTCGTCGTCGGATGACCATCGCCCATAATCCATATCCCATGGGATATTGGTCAACAGACTCATTCCTGAGTCACTTTCCATCTGTATAATGAGTGATGAAAAAAACTCAGCTATCAGATGAGTAAGGAAAACTTGTCAACTTGTATTGATGTGACTCAGTTATCTGCATTTTATGCGTGTAGCCACTAATTAAATGTTTATTATAAATATATTATTATTATTGTCCTACCTTTAATCTTTCTTTCTGGTTGTTAAGAAATGCAGCGGTAATGGTATTCTGAATATCCTGAAGAAAAGCTCTATGCTTCCTCATACAACTTCTGAGATTGCAATGCCTATCAAGGTAATATGCTAGTGCAGAATGTGGATAGTGGAGGTGACTTCTAGGTGTTTGAATCTAAAAAAAATGTTCAACTTTTGCGCGTTCTACCAACTTAACTTCTCTTCCTACAACAGTTATCTTAAAACATATAGCACTTGAAAACCAACATATAACTATGTGCCATAAGCGACTGAAAAAAGAAATCTACAGAATATTTAACTATTAGCATATAGCACTAAAAATATGACCATTCGAACTACTATGTAAACACCTATCAAACTGAACTACAACGAGCATTGAGAGTAGCAGTAGGCTTGGTTACTGTCTTAATCAAAAAGGTTTAAGCTACCTTGACCTGAGTTTAGCGCTTGGATGGGTGACGCATTCCTTGATAGACATCAATAAAATTGTCTTGGCAAATTTAACTTGTGTGTGACTTATGAAATTTGTTTTCTTCATTTTATATAAATGGATAATGCAACCGTTTTTGGTGGGGTGGTAGGTGTCATAATTTTACGAGATCTTTTTAACTTCTATAGTGTACAAAGACTTTGAATGTGAACGTTCCAGAAACTTTTATGTAAGATCTCCAATCCTAAACTTCTGAAGATACACTTTTTAGTTTTAGCAATGTTACATATAGTGCCGTTAGGTGTTAGTTCTTAGGTTCAGGATAACTGATTAGCCTACATTACATGCAATGTACCTAACTTAGCACAAAATATGTCAATGACATGTTTCGATTCAAGAACACCTAAACACTCACACCACCCAAAAATTAAAAAAAAGTCAAGCTACCCAAGCTGTCATTACTTTCAATGATTTGGTTATCGTAAACCTCACAGATATCGAATTTTTTTTCTACTACACTATCTTATTTACGCAATCATATAGCACTAAAATGTATCTTCCAAAATAAACACTTTGTGCATTAAGGATCAAACACTAACCGATAACTCTTTTCTTTCTTAGCTTTTTTTATTTCACGTGTTTTAAGGATACTTATTTCTTACTATCTATTAGAGCCAGGTAAATTAATTTTTAAAAAAAAATCTAGACATATGACACCGTAATTCTAAAATGAGCCTTAGACATAGTTCGACGAAGAAATTTCAAATTTAGAATATTAAACACATGTGAAAAAAGCATATAAAACCTGACATATAAACATTTTAATAGAAGTGTTCACATGGTTTTCCCTTGTCTTTTTTTTCATTTTTCACAAAAGCAGGTTATGCTATCTGTAATCTCCTTTGTGAATAAAAAAGACCAAAAAGCAAAGCGAATGTTAAAGCCTCATCTTAAAAACAATAGAAGTGACACCCCATAGGATCTGTCTTGAATTTTTAATGATTGGGGAAGGACTAGACCCAATAACGTTTCGACTCACTCTTGGGAGCCAGATGGGATCGATTTAAAGAACCTCGAAAAATAGTTTTGGGCTGGTCCCATGGGACAATAAAGAGACAGAATATGGCACGTGCATCGCTTTAAGGATGATACAATTTTACACCAAACCATAAAGTTACTTCAAAGTGTCATATGTAGATCACTCAACTCTAGCCTGTTTAGACTAGTATGCACATCTGTGTGAGGCAAGTTTGTAGTACAGGTATATGACCCCTAATCATATAAGCACTTGAAAGGGACCTAGGAAAAACTAACCTGTAACTCCTATTATAAAGTAACTAGAAATTGCATACTTCAGATCTACTATAAAACCAAATAGCACCAAAGAAAACAAACCCAAGTTTATACACATTTTCACTTTATATTCACAACGCCAATACATGTTCATATTCATCTTTGGACTCCGCCTATTTCGTTATGTCCTATGCATCGGATAGATACAAATGCTCAACTGGGACCTCATACAAATATAATACACAGTTAAGTTTCCACCACACTGTCACAAATTGTTGATAATGGAGCATGGAAATTAATCACCTCGCTGAAACCCGCACTTTAAGCAAGACAAAGAAGTAAATGAAATATTTGCCCAGTGCCTCAAAAATCCCATCACCAGTGACATTACACACTGCACACATCAGCGACTCACAAATACCAAAAAAAGAAATATGCTAGAAAAAGAATATATGAATGTATCAGATAACTACACTATATTGCCCGACTAAAACTTAGTTACCGTTGTGTTGCTAGTGTAGTAAGAAACCAGCAGAACGTTTGTCTCTTGGCGAAAATATGATAGCGCAACGACAATAAAAGGTGTTGACCCTAATGACTTATCCTCTGTACTCACACAGACCCACCTAGTCTGTTTTCCACAAGCGTGCAGAATTTTGTCTCCGTAGTCGTACGAACGTCTTGTAGTGAATATGCCGCCCCAACGCTCCTCGCAACACACTGAAGCATGCCACAAACAGGTTGCTAAAACGTTTGTATAGAGCGCAACAATGCACACACACGCCTGGTTCACCTATAATAAAACACATTAACCAGTCGCGGCCTTTACGCGGCTTATATTGTATAATACGGTGACTCTCGATAACTCGAAGTTCAGGGACCAAGACAAAAACTTCGAGAGATCGAAAGTCGACTTAATCCGGAAATCGAATGTCCGACCATTACGGTAATAAGATTTATCGTAACCGGAAATGGTTACCCAAAGACCATCAATTGTTTGATATGTGTAGGTAGTTGACTAATAACTTTATCGGCATAAATAAAAAAATTATTTGAAAGTTGAATTTATTTGTTGTTCTCTTTTTTTTTCCAGTTGCTGAGATAAACGTGTATTACTAAACCAGATCAGAGGCGTAGGATGATTATGAAGGAGGGGGGGGGGGGGTGGCAAACTTTAAAAAAAATCACAGAAAAAGGGGGGAGCGCAAACTTCATTCAAATATATGCTGACAAGCCAAAAAAAAAAGGGACCCCGCATGCCCCCCCCCCCCTCCGGCTCCTTACGCCCATGTGAAACGGTTTTCCTAAAGCGTTTCACCGTCGCAACATAAAAAAAGCGAAGACATGCAGTCGCTTTACAAAAGAAATAAACGTTTTCAAATTTAACAGTTTTTAGATCGAGCACAAAGTCATCGGTTTATCTTTATTTTTGTGTCGCCTAACCTGCGATTAGCGGAGGCGACATCTGGCGTCGTACGGCGCTTCAGTAAAATTTTCGTGTCACAATTTTTCCCTCAGAAACGCACATAGGCCACTTGCCTGATATTTGGCACAAGCAGCAGTAATGGACGAACTGTAATCGTGTAACACAGTTTCCAATCTGCCGCCATGCAGAGGTCGGGTGCGGCGTGGTTATGACGGCAACTTAATTTTTTTGACATAAACAAATTTGTTTTTATTTCAGATAGAAATCTTCACAAACTCACAAATGGATCTCATAACAATATCTCATCTTTCATCTAATCATCATGTTTAGATATTGCATTGTCCAATTTGTCATCTGGTAAACTTGAACCCCAGAATTAATTTCTGACAAAAAACAATGTACTACTTATTTTGCCATTGATGATTAGGGCTGTGCGATTAATACCGGTATCCGATATAGTTGCCCCGATTCGTTTCTAAAACAATCGTATCGCGAATACGTTTTTTCAATATCGAGAGAAGATGCTTGGGCTCAGGAAAATTATGTTTAAACATGAGATTCCCTCACATCTATATTACCATTCGTATGGCTGAAGCATTTCTGTTGATTACTCAAAACACTAAGATTACAGCTTTCTACTTCCAACAAGAAAATGGAGTTAAGACAGCCACATCTATATTGTGATTGACTATATCAAGAACCACTTGATTTTTATGGCTTATTCTGCATGGAAATATATCGTTAAAATATACAAAGAAAAAAGAGAAAGATCGCATAATTCTTATTGAAAAAATTGCAATACAGTATCGCAATACAATTGAAAATATCGCAATAGATCGCGATTACGAAATTTCACCCAATACGCAGCCCTAATCTATTGATGATACTTTAATTGAAGTAATTTTATCGCAATGAAATTAAAAGTAGGCAGGGCGACACATTTCTTCCCTGGAAAGGACTTACCACTAAGTTTAAAGTAAGAAGCTGCTGTGCAATAGTTATGTCACAAAATCATCGTCTCAACATTACTACTCGCATGTCTTGGCGAAACAAACATACCATTTTATTCAACCACACACTAGTTGTTACCGTAGTCGATTAAATAAAACATATCCTTACAACACAATGCATGGGATGAGAAGTTGAAAATTGGACCAATTTAAACCCATTACCTGTGTCCACCCTATCAAAGCACACGGGCTGCACCGTACTTTTGTTATCTATATACAATGGCGAAGTAACAAAGTATGAAACGTATCATGTCCCCCAAAAACACATATACCAAAATCGAGTGTAGGAGGCAACACGGACCTCGACGAAAGCGAAGGCAGGGATAGCGTGCCTCAGGTATCCTCTTGATTGCCAATCGCACGCTCCCCTCAGGCGTCCAGATGTAGGTCCAATTACGGAAAATAGTAGGAAACCTGTGATGTTTTGTATTACTCTAGACTACTTCGAGAATCGAGAGCTGAAAAACAATGAAATATGTGTTTACGGCACCCAAATCTTCGAGAGATTCGATACGTTCGAGAGATCGAGGAGTAAATATGCTAGTTAAAAGAGAAAAAAATCGGGACCGGGAACTTCACTCCGAGAAGATCAAGAACTCGAAATACATCGAAGTTTCGAGTATATCAGAGAAGTCACCTGTTACAATAACTGTACTAAATCAAATTAAGTAAATGAGATTATTGATCAGAAATACACTAACTTAAACAACAACAACCAAAAAAAAAAAACAAAAAAAAAACAATTCACACTCCAACGCTATTACAGTACTAAATTACCACGTATTCCACACAGGATTACCATACGAACACAACTCGTACACATCAAGCACAGTTCAATACCACAAAGGTAAAACGCTCGTACACATAGGTCTGACATTTTCACAACTCGAAAGAACACACTTTCTCGCTTCCCACGACCTGTTCAGAACTAACCGTAGCACTCAAAACTCGTGACCAAAGCTACCCGTAGCGATAAACGACGAAACTAAGGAACACCATAAATGAGACAATAATAAAATAAAAATAAAATTGTGACACACATAATAAAGTTGATGACTAGCACCATCAAAACCGCCTTGATTACGTGGGACCAATGCAAATACGGAAAGTGGTGTCTTTGTTTAACCTTACTAAATTGCTATACACAAAATTTACACTATTGGTATTTTTATTCGCACATTAGTTTAAATTCGAGACAACTGCATTGACTTTATTACACTTCACTGTTATAATCATTATGAATTATATTACAATTATTGATTACTACCTTTGACAGTTTGACATAGTTTTTCAAAACACTTTAACCTTAGCTTATAACTTTTTGAATGGAAGTACTACGAGATTGGGCCTCTTGTTATTTTTACGATTTACACATCGATTATGTTTGTTTGTCAACAGTATTATCCGTAACTTCCGAGCAAGGGAGCACTCAAGATGCAACTGGATAAATTTCCTGTCACCAAACTTGGTACAGAATGCACAAATTAAAATGAACTACGGCATCAGATTGTGGACATGTAATAAATAAGAATATAATTTGAGCATAATCAGTTATCATTTTCTCTTGTATAATGATATTAAAGCGTGTTTAAAAAAAGGCATGGCCAAAATTAATGTTTCAAGAGTGGCTTAAATACCAAGGTCCAAAGTTAAGAAAACCGTGGGCCAAATGATATCTTATCAAAAGAATGTTTAAAAAGTAGGTCAAACACAAAAGGTCACACGGTTCAAAACACTTGAGTACCAAAGGAAAGAAACTCGTTGTAATAGGTGATATCCAAATCCCCTTAGTACCTTTCATCAAGAAGTTATTAGCCAAGTGTAAGGCTAAATCGCAAAGCGGTGACTAAAGGACGGGAAACGGAACGAACAAACTAACAGGCACCCGGTCATATTTAGGCGGGGGCATCTAAAATAGAGACTCGCAGCTTATTGCACCATATTACCGTGTGTTGATCTGGTGATCTAGGTGACTTTAGGTCTATATCCATGGCCTTATTCTTTGTTGCGGCATGGGTGAACAACTCTAATATAAGTACGTTTGTTACTCAGTTATTTCTGTTTTATGCATTTCCATCAGTTTGCTGTTTCCACAAGCATTTTTTTTTCAAAACCATCCTTTTTACTATACAACCCGAGTGCACCCCATCCCTTGTGAAGAAAACCTTTGCATTGCTGCAGAGATTTCCCCTTTGCATAAGTTACCACCTTTTCCAAATACCACTTAAAATAAAATAATGTTTTCGATACCCACGTTAAGATTGAATTATAGTACAGGAAAAGACATATGCTGGGGGTAGCTTTACCCGATGAGTAGTTTTAGCAGAAAGATTTTAATTTACATAGATTTAAAAACATCTTGTATATTTAAAAAAAAAAGATTTCAGATCCAGGCACGCCAATCAAACGTCACGCAAAGGCTGCCGTTTCTGATTTTACTCCATCAGCTTGACGGGAATGCTGTGAGTTTTCACATTACTTTCCATTCCTCAACCACTGTGACTTAAATGAAAAATATTTATAAAATAAATGGGAGCAATCTTTAATTGTTTTAAAAATCTGTAAAATTTATCTGATGTTGTAAATGACTCGCGCTAGTTCACTAGCTGCAATAATGTACCCTCTCCGATTTTGTCTATTCTGACGTTTATGGGAGAGGGCTACAATTCCATAGGGATCTTCGTAATGTGGCGAAACAAAATATTTTTGCCGATAATTTATATTAATGCAGGACGGTCGCGGTGGCCTCAGTGGTAGAGCTCTCGCCTCCGTGATCGGGAGGTCGCTGCATTCAAAGCCCCATGCCTCGGCATCCGCCGCGGTCAAACCGAAGTTAGTGGTTGCTTCCTGCGCCAAGAGCTCCGGGCATTTAGAATGTGAGAATCACGGGTCTCTCGGATCATGGATCCTTTAAAAACGGAGGGTCCCGATGTCGCAAGCATGGATGGGCACGTAAAAGAAACCCTCAAGCCATAAAGGATAGGTCTAAATTTGCAGCCCTTCACCGCAATGCTTGACGTGCCTCAATATGAGGAAATATCTTGACGGGACATAAACAACAAATAATCAATCGTTAATCGTTAAGGTTAATCGATAGTTTTTCGCCTCCGGTTTTAATTTTAGAGTGTGACCTAACATTTCCGGTTGAAATTTTTCCATCGCATGTAATCAAGATAAGTAAAGTGATGATTGTGTATTGATTATTCATCATTCTCAAGGAATATTTCCACTCATAATGAGACGTCATAATACCAGTGAAGTAGAGTTTTAAAAAAACCCACAATTAATCAGCTTCTGTGTTGAAGCATTAATGAAAAAATGATTTTACTCTCCATACATCTGCCTATATATAATTAGATATATATTTTAGAGTTTAATTGATCCTGTATATGAATTTTGTTACATGTATGCAGTTGCCTTTGATAGATGTCAGGGAAAAAATTAAGGACATCACAACTTACCCAACCCCGACCCCCCTTTTCTTGTCAGGTATTTCAGAATCTGTATTTATATACATAAATGATTTCTACTTGCATTGCATCGCCTTATATTAATTACTACATTTAACTTGAATGTTCCGCTATATTTACTATTTATTGTGTCAGTGACCTTTGAAAAACCTGTCAGGAAAAATGTTAAGGCATCATACTTAACCCCCCCCCCCGGTCTTGATTATTCTGTATTTTACTTGCATGTCAAGACCAGATAATCAATATTTTCAAGTTCAGTTACCTTGTATTTTATTCTAGCATGATTGTAATAATATATCTTTTTGAGGAGATTATCCTCTTTTTAAAGCTGTTCTAACAATTTCTGTAAAAGTTTGAAATTGATCATTAAGGGGTATACATATTAAAATTGTTATTTTGAAAAATCTACATGGCCAATTATGATTAAAAACAAAAATTGTGTGACTTCTTAAGATATAGCTCAAAATAATTCTATTTTAAAAATGCGTATGTAAACTTGCTAAATCTTTTTTTAAAATTCCGATTTATCGACATTTCATTTCTTCCCCAAGTCCGAAGGTACATTTCTTCAAGAAAAAAACATGTCCTCGTTTTAAATATCAGCAATTTTTATTAAAACAACAAAGATACATTGCTTTATTATTATTATCATCAAGTTAAGATGTTTTGTGTTCTGCAAATAAGATAGTGAGATCACTTTATGTACGGCTAAATTTTGATTTTATGAAAAAAGAAATGTGTGTACCCATATCGAATTGTGTGTTAAACATTTGCACGTAACGTATGTCTACATGGTCTTTGGTTGGTTTGTATATAAGTTGTTTTGGCTATTAAAGAGAGAAAATATAGGTAAACAAACGGTTTTAAAGTAATGGAAACTACCTTAATACACAAGCATAACAACAAAATTAGAGTAAAACCTCAAAAACCCTTCATTATAATTGTAAATAATTATAAAAAATAAATTCATGGAAAAGGCATTTTTTTTTTTGGATTACATACACATTTACAAACTGAACTGTCCAGAGATGAGAGAGAAGATTAGTGAATGGAGGATAAAGAAGAGACAGGCGCGCACATAGCACTGGCGGATTTTGTGGGGGCGCGCGACACGCCCCCTAAAAATTTCAAGATTAGGGTACTCGGGATGATATATAACATTTAAGGGGGGTGCTATGCAGCCATCTGGAATGAGAACATGTGAAAACTAAAGAAACTTAAAAGTCTATGAAGTACATGAAATGGAAGTTACTTCTTTACCTGCGTGCCAACGGCGAAAGCAGGTCTAGGAGTTGGGGTCACCGCTGTCCGTCCCCGTCCGAAGCCCAATAAACTTGATCATCGCAACTTCCTCTGACAACTACCCAACCAGATTCAACGAAACTTAGTATACATTGAAGAACATCATATGTATTTGCTATTAGCAGGAAATACTTTGATTCATCTTGAATTTTACAAAAGTTATGCCCCTTCAAACTTAGAAAATCGTCATAAATGATGCCCTTGTCAATTTCGCAACTCACTCTGAAAACTACTTAACCAAATTCAACGTGAAACTTGGTATACAGTAAGAACATCATATGTAGTGCATTTAGCAGAAATATTGTCCTCTAAATTTTACGGAAAGTAATGCCCCTTCAAAACTTAGAAAATTTGTTAAAAATCCTCATAAAATACTTGTTCATCGCAACCTCCTCTGAAACTATCCAACAAATTCAATGAAAAACTTGGATATACATTAAGAACATCATATTATTGTGCAATTAGCAGGAATTATTGATCCTCTAAATTTTATGGAAGTAATGCGCCTTCAACTAGCAAAAAAATATTTGCCAAAAACCTTCATAAATGACATGACCCTCTGAAGACTAACCAATATTTCAAAAATGCATTCATATTAGCTCTATTCATTTCAGCTTATTTTTCAGAAATTACTATGCGTTTTTTAGAGATTCAATTACCATGCTGAACTATCTCTCTCTTACTCCATTGTGTGGTTTTAGAGAAAACAGATGTTGGGTAAATATCATAATGTCAATAAATTGGGAGTTCTTTACTTGCATTTCAGAAACTGTCATTCGCAGTTTTCCTGTGACCTGAATCCCTTCAACAAAAGGTGATGCTGGGGAACACCCAAGAGTTCGTTGTGGATCTTAAACATGCCGTTTTCAACCATTATGTAGTTGAAGCTTCTTTTTAAAAAAATAAAGTAATGAGATAATTAATGAACATTGAAAAGTGGTAAGTTTACGTGTGGTGTACCTAATGCTCCCAATGCATTTCGGGCGTTCTTCCCATTCGGTAACTAAGACTCCGGTTTGTTGTACAAACCAGATTGAATAT
>CAJDSM010050678.1:0-14211 GCA_903981925.1 Ostrea lurida | reverse complement strand
TTCTAAATTCAACGTAATTACCAAGCAAAAATTTTGTTCACATCACTACCCACACGTCATACTACATTCTCGACTTATAAATATAATATTATTAATCACATTCTGATATGAGCTACAGAGGAAAAAATAAAAATAAAATTAACATCTCTCTGATTCATGACCGTGTCTACAACTCGCCGTAGAGCCTTAATAGTTCGAAATAAAGTAAACGGATTAATCCCGTAGTTAAATCTAAGTAGGAAAATGACAGTCTAAACAAAGGGTGAAACAAAAATCAGGTCAACATATGTACTTTAAGTGATTAATTTGTATAATCGCAAACAAAAGTGTTCATTATAGTGACCGTAAGAATTTGCAAGAATAGATGAACTTTAAACGAGATTCGTTATAACCCTGCAGTATCAACTTTTTGTTAGTAGTTGACCTCGCGTTTAAAAATTCTCATTACGCATAGACAGCCTCTTGCGTAAATCGGCATCAATTCTGAATATTGTTTACCAATCATTGAATGCAGACTTATTAGAATATCCACCAAAAGGCCAACTATTTTTTACCATTTTCTGGGTTGAAAATCATTCAAGAAAGAAGCATCGCTGTATTGTAACAAGAAGTATATAAGTTTGTAACAGGAGGGACGCAGAATTATAAAATGTTTCTTTGTCTTAGAGTGAATATTGATTTGAATGATTAAATATGCCTTATGAAATTCTCGCCAAAAGGCATGCATGATGTAAAGTTTTCAAAATGTTGTCTGGTCAGAAAACCATTTAAGAATTTTATAACAAGAGGAACAGATTCTGGCAACAGGAGGAACATAATTACATTTACTTAATTGGAAGTTAATTGACAAAATGCTATCTGGATTCATCATCGACAAATGTATGTTTATCTGATATCTACTCAAAATTAAATTCAACATTAAAAAGGGAAACCAAAAAACATACAATCCTGATCTTTCTCATAGAAAATACAGTTATTGGTTATTTGGAATTGGATAGACAGGATTGGGTGACAAGAATATAGGGAATATAAAATTTAACATAACCATTCACGGGATTACATCTTGGAAAATAATAAAATTATCAATATAGTATTATTAGGCCAATTTAATATTTGGCAATTCATTGACATGCATTTCAAAACATGACAACATGAAAAAGACAATTGTTGAAGCACATACATGTACATGTATATATCAACACATTTGCAGTTTGTTCTGAAAGAAAGAATTGATACCATCACGGAAACATCATCAAGTTGATTTTCATATTATCCTAAATTTTGCAGTCCTTTTGTGAAATCTGCTTTGCATTACCACTTGACAAAATTACTATAAAAAATGGCCTGTTATAAGTTTGTTTGAACGTTTCAAAGGAAGCCATTCTTACTCTAGAATAAAGAAATAAGTGATATTGTTGGAAAATTGAAGAAATCAAAGTTAACCATAGTTTTGCCAATCATTACCACAGGAAGGACCTAGGTAATGTTGGATTACTTTTTATAAAATGATGTTGTAGGGTTATAACGAATCTCGTTTAAAAACATAATTTCGCAAATTCTGCGGTCGCTACAATAGCCTTGTGTTGTTTGCGATTACAAATTATCATTAAGTCATATGTTGACTGATTTGTTTCATACCCTGTATCAGACTGTCATTTTCGTCATTTTCGTACTAGATTTGACGACGGGTAATCCGTGTACTTTGTTTCGACTAAGGGCTCACAGCGGGTGTGACCGTTCGGCAGAGGATGCTTACTCCTCCATGGCACCTGATCCTGCCTTCGCTTTTGTTGGAGGTCCGTACTGCCTTACATTCGACTTTGTATATATGTTTGGGGGATTATGATTACGTTTAACACATTCTTAATTTCGCCAATTTATATTGTATTTACTTCTTCGGTTTTGCGAAAATATTAATCGGCAATCCTAATCTTATAAAATTGAAACTACAAATTATAATGTACAATGTAAATATAAGATAGAGCTCCATAATATTTGTCATGTTTACAGACAGGGTAATTCCCCCTGTTGCAATGAAATGGTCACCATTTGATGTACCTACTTTATCCCATTGTAATATATTTCGTTGCTAATTAATTATGTCTCTACTGTATCATTCATTTTTAAAAGTAGTTCAAATGATGACTTTGTATATATCTTTAAAGATATTTTTACTTTGTTAATAAACATTCAAACGGCGAGTTATTTTCCAAAAGTTCTTATTCTGAAATATCTATATTTTTTTCTGAAGTCTCAAATGTCTTTCTGGTTACAATTTTCTTCCCTCCTGTTAAATTCCTTTTAAAAAGAGAAAAAGTTGAGCTTCTCTCTTGTAATTTCAATTAAACAATTAAACTTTCATGTTTAATTTTCAAATAGATAATGAGATAAATGATAGGGCAAAGATAACGAACAGTGTTTAACCTCGTAAGTCCCAAACAGAATACAAAACAAGAGTTGAGCAAACACGGACCCCTGGACACACCAAAGGTAGGATCGGGTGCCTACGAGGAGTAAGCATCCCCTGTTGACTGGTTACACCCGCCGTGAGCCCGTTGTCTTGATTAGGTAAACGGAACAATCCATATACAAGAAAATTGATTGATCATAAATTGTAAATGCATGAAAAGTCATCAATGTGTCCGCCCTGTTACGGTGACGGTATCTCCTGTTATCAACAGGTCTGTCCTGAAATAATCAGTAAATTTTATGTGAATTTACTTCATTTTAGTTTGAGCACCAAAGTCGTTTGAAATATTTCCAAGGCATTGCTACCCATTCTAAAGAGTTTTTTTTTCCAACTGTTTTACAATGATGAATGAATTAAACATGTTGATATGTATAAATCACCTTGCTGCACAGAAATTGTCATATTTTGTAATGTTCATACATACACAGTACATGTATAAGTATAAATTGTTGTTGTTGTTGTAAAAACACCATTCCACTATCATGTCAATGCAGTTTACACAAGTTGTTATTATGATTTTGATTCTTTATTGGAATTTTAAGATTTGTAACAGGAAGGACATGCTACGATGAGTGGTATGTTTCTAGGTCAGAGTTTACGATGAGTGGTGTGTTTCTAGGTCAGAGTTGAATCTTTTCTGCTTCATTAGTATACGTATAATTACATTCAACATAAATATTCAGATCTCAGAAACTTAAATATTGCCGCTTTTCAGAAGTTTAAATGTCTGCCGATTTTGGTAATGTCTCAGCTACGAAATAGTTATATCATCGAAGTCATTGTAATAGAAATTGGTACGTAAGATTAACACATGCTTGTTTTCTGGGAAGATAACTTCAAACTTCTATTCAAATAATTCGTTGTGCTCACAAGTGTAGTATTTCGATAAAGTGGTACATTTGTGCTGTAACCATTATTAATTTCTTCTACTTGTTGACAGTGGGCAGAAAGGCTTAAACCACGTATACTGTGTGTTGATTAATCTCGTATTTCGTGTCTAGAAGTTAAAATCCAAAAGAAATTTCAGGAAATCTTTATTATATGTGCCTCTGTTATTCGTCGTCCACTTACAGATAACATATTTTGCAAGCATCATAAAAATCACTATTGTATACTATTCCTTATAAGCAGATGTACCTGCACGTTGTAATATATAAAATGGCGAAGTAACAATGTATTAAACGTAATCATAGTCCCAAAAAACACATACAAAATCGAGTGTAGGGCAACACGGACCTTCGATAAAAGCGAAGGCAGGATCAGGTGCCATGGAGGAGTAAGCATCCTCTGCTGACCGGTCACACCCGTCGATATCAATCTTCATTACAATACATATGTACAGGTCCAAATAAAATAAAAGTTGAATGCAATTAACAATGATTGCCATCAAAATAGTACGGTTCGTTTAAATACACTAACTCAACATAAGTGCACATTAAAAAAATATAATTATTGATTGGTTGATTGTTTATTGTTTTACGTCCCGCTTGAGAGTATTTCACTCATATGGAGACGTCACCACTGCCGGTGAATGGCTGTAAAAAAGCCTATGCTGGACGATATGGCCTCGATTTTTGCGGTATCGTCCGAAGAACCGTCCGATTTAGTTGCCTCTTACGACAAGCAAGGGGTACTGAGGATCTATTCTTACCCGGATCTTCACAGGTTTCATTGTAATCAAGAATGATTACTATTCAAACAGCACTGGTCATTTAAAGACGCTAAATCGTCAAAGAGTAGGCAGTCCGAATACCAGCTTACGCAGACAGCGCTGCTGATGACGAGAACCCTATCCGTTATTGAAGACACCCGTAGACATTTATCAAGGCATACGACACGCGGGTGATCATACCACGCCATGCATTTGTTTCAATTTACCGTTAACTGTACGGTCAGGTGGATGGTGTTCTTCAGGATAGCTGGTTGTGGGTGTGATATATTGTTTGCATGTGGTTATTTTGTAGCAGGTAAGGTAAATGCTTGTCCTAATTTGTCATATGAACGTTTTCAATGTGCTAATGAAAAAAAAGTTCTAGAAGGCCAAATAGAGACGATGGACGGACTTATAGTCACGTTTTCAACAGTCACGTTTAAAGGCAGCATTTCGTAAATTCTATGGTCGTTATAACAATTTAGTTTACCAGTATGACCTACCATTGAGTCAAATGCTGTCTGATGTGTTTCACAGCCATTGTTAAGCCGTTTTTCACACACTGATTTGACTACGGATTGTTCCGTTTACCTATTCAATAATATGGTCTCACAGCGGTTGTGACCGGTCAACAGGGGATGCTTCCTCCTAGTCACCTGATCCCACCTCTGGTGTGTCCAGGGGTCCGTGTTTGCCAAACTCTTGTTTTTGTATTCGATTTGGGACTTACGAAATTGATCACTGTTCGTTATCTTTGCCTTTACATTATCATAATATATCTTCCCTGGAGAGATGGGAAACTAAGACTGATATAGTCCAATAAATTCCGGTAAAATAACACACAGTATAACTGTTCACAAGCACGAGGAAATGTATGTAGTATTGTATGTAATCTGAATTCTGACACGACTTACCTCCCCTGCAGCACACTGAATTTCTTCGTTACACGTCACTGGGTCTGCCAGACCGTCACAGTGGTAACATTTTATACCGTGCGCTGGAAATGAAGATATGTGTTCCAATGCTTCAAAGTCTTACAGGCAAAGTATTTATCTACAGGGATACATGTAATGCGCATTCCGAAGTTTGGAGGTAATTTTTAAAGATTGCTTGATTACAACATTGACGTTACCTCTACACATAATGGCGACATCCTTGTCGTGGGTACAGGAAGTGAGGCCAAATCTATTGTGTGTACAGACGTCAATGGCCGTCTCGTTACCCATGCACCTCACTCTGTCCAGCCAGATATTGGTGGGTGGAACTCCAAAGCTTGCAGCAGACATTACCGTGGGATTGGCACTTAAAAGAAATATATCAGGTTCTTTTCAAACCTTACTACATTGATTAACGTTTGCATGTGCATTTGCTTAATAATATGTTATATTGAAACCTTCAATAAATTGCAACATTTACATATTCAGTGTTCTTGTATCTGATATTTTTACTGAGGGAAATGATCGACATCTCCATGGATGCACTGCAGTTTTGAACAATGCGCGTATCAAGTTTTGTTAAATGCGTCTATTTGGACGACTGGAAATTATGACAAACACAAAAATAGATTGCAAATATCAAAAAGATATGAGAGTATGAACTGCAATTCTTCATGCTCGCATACATGTACTTTTCCCGAAGCGTTAATACGTTTATCGAGGTACATGTACCTGTATGTTTATGTGGAGCGTCGCCATTTATATCTACATGCATTTTTTTTAAAAAAAAAACATTCTAATGACTCAATTTTAATGCAATATTGAAGCAAACTTTTCGATCGATGAATCATACTAACGTCAGCAAGGGATAGAGGATATTTCCTTACGAGGTCTGCTTTCACGATACAAACTAATGAACGCATTTGAACACACGTACAAATCTAGCTCTCGGTTTGCAATAACGCGTCTTCATGGACTACTTGATAGTTTTATCACATACAAAGAACAAAGTAAAATGTAATACCATACATTTAATACGCCATTGATGCCCCCTGACCTTTGAAAATGAAACCTCTGATATATAGACAAAGTATGCATGTCCATGTGCAGATATTTATAAATATCATTACCTTGGATATCCAACATAAAAATATTATAATAGTACTTGCGATATTCAACATAAATATAATTTGTCATTCAAGATATCCAACGTAAATATAATGCTTTATCCTGGATTATGAATAACAGGACGTACTATACGCCTAATAATCTATCACTACCTGAGAAATACAAATTGAATGTAGATGTAGATATTATACCTCTGATTCCGAATGTAAAAATCGTTACCTGGAACATCCCATACAAATACAGATATCATTATCAGGGATATACTTTTGTATATATGATACTTTTGTATATAACTTAAGGCCAAGTTGGTGGAATTTTACCCTAACTTTACATTTGTATTTGTCGTAGTTAGAATTTTTCTAGTCATCATACTTTTTTTAAATTTGTACTTTACATGCATTTTGTATACATGTTTGTATTGTAATTTACATGTATTTTGTTTTACATGTTTGTATGGTAATTTACATGTATTTTGTTATACATATTTGTATTCTTTTTATAAAAAAAAAATTACCTCAGTATTGAATAAAAAAATTTGGCAATTTCAGTCGGTGTTTGTTTTGTCTAATGAAGGAGGAAAGCATAAACATATTTTTTTTCCATGGGTAATATTGAAGTGCCCGGAATCCCTTTCTTGTTTCTTTTTAAAGGGAATGAAAAAAGGACAGCACAGTGAATTGTAAAAATTTCAATTTTTATGTAAATGACGAAGTTATATAACAGAAAACATGCGGGGATCAGATGGGCTCGAAAAACCAAAATATAAGAACATATCTACATGTATCACATAGGTGTGATTATGCCATCTGATCCCCAACAACACATAAACATATTTATATATAACTTAAACGTATTATGATACATGTATGTTTGCATTAGCTGCAGAACTGTAGCTCTCTAAAACATAGTGGGACAGATCAGAGAGCTACAGGGACTTTAATGAATATCTAAGGTATGTTTGGACAAATACATGTTAGGAAAATATGCAAGGAATTTTATGGCTCGTCGATGCAGGAATACAACGATAGAAGGCCTCAATCATGCACAACTTTTTGTGCGGCGTAATCGAAGGTTTTTATAAGGGGTGGATCTGTAGCTCTCTGATCTGCCTTAATATTTTTTTCAGAGAGCTACAGTTCTGAAGCTAGGTTTGCGTATAACTTAAACCATAATCATTAATGAAATTACAAGCATAAGATCTTACTGAAATAAAGCGTTGGGTTCTTTTGAAGAGAAATTAATATTTTACGGGGAGGCAATAATATACAGTATTTAATGTCTGAAAAATATTCGTCTATTGACTGATCAGACATTAAATAAATGTTTTATTACCTAATTACATGTATATGTTTGTTAGTGCTTAATTTTTAATGTGGAAAAGTATATGTAATTGCATTTTAAATCACTGTAAAATTTCCATTACATTGCTACTATGACGTCATTTGAAGTATATTGCATTACGTTGCGTTACGAACGTCATAGTTAGCAATGCATCAGATTCCCTCAATATTGCCGGTCAATAGATCGCCGGTCACAAATTCAAAAACTATTGACCGGCGGTCCAATGACACACAAAATAGCTAAAAATATTTAATATCTACTAAACAACAAAAACCCTTCAATTAGGTAATAATATAGTTTCGTTACCTTTGGAGCCTCTGAATAGGGTTTCTAGCGCAAATATTAATGACATTAACGTTTTTAAGCCTTATTTTGAAATAGTGCATTGCAGTTTCCAACACCAAACTGGCAGTATTGTATCAATATAAAATGGCGAAGTAACAAAGTATTAAACGTAATCATAGTCCCAAAAAACACATACAAAATCGAGTGTAGGGCAACACGGACCTTCGACAAAAGCGAAGGCAGGATCAGGTGCCATGGAGGAGTAAGCATCCTCTGCTGACCGGTCACATAATGTTTACAAAGTAAACGGGGTTACCCGTCGTCAAATCTAGTACGAAAATGACAGTCTAACAAAGGGCATGAAACAAATCAGTCAACATATAACTTAGTGATAATTTGTAATCGCAAATATGAGATAGTAATACAGTTACCTGGGATATCCAATACTGTTACAGATTATTTTAGCTGCCTTTGTATCGAACCCGGTGTTGCACACTGTTCCCCATCTTCCCTCGTGGAAAATCTCCAAACGCCCCTCATACGGAGTAGATCCGCCCGCTAAGCGAACAGGGCTTTCTATGGTACCTAATAAAAATGTATCACAATGGATATTTCGCACCAAATTCAAATGTTATATAACATCCACTTTTTTCCCCGTGTGAGTAAAATGCCGTATACCTAAGGGTTTCTTTTTCCCGCTCATGGGTATACAAAGAATTTCTAAATTAGCGGAATTTATTTTGACAGATATGAAGTTCTAAAGCATGAAAAAAAAATAACATGAAACAACCGACATAAAAAAAATTCAGTAATTTATTTACCTCCCAAATTGAAGAATGCTAGATAAAAAATAACGGCTATATAGAGTTATCTTTCTTGTAAAAATATGAATTGTGATTGCAGATGCATCTGGGCTTAATTTAGAACTTAAAAAATGGCGGGAATGATACCAAAACTCCTGAAATATAAGCCAATTATCACCCCCGCGGAAAAAAAATGCTAAGCAGTACTATAAAGAAAGGTAAAATACCCTAATGATAATGAGGATATCAATATCACGTGATGACTAACGACACCCACTGCAGATTCAAACCTTCATTTTTATGATTTTGAATGTAAATTTAAGATTTTTTCACTTTGCAACATGAAACAGTTATTCTAGTCTAAAGTTGCAATCTCAATGCTTTCTTTTTTGAAAATTTTAAAATACATATGTACGAGTACATGCTCAATTGGCAGTCTGGTGCTTTATCCATGTGCAATCAGACTCACAAGTCGACTATTAATACAATAATGTTACATTTTTTAGTGTACTATGCCAAAATAGTAGTCAAGGTTTTGACTCAATGTGTTCTATTGCCCGAGGCAAGGCGCCAGCTCTAACGCAGTGCTGAAACACAGTGCTTGTTGTAACATAGTTTTGTAACACGATGCTTGTTATAACACGGTGGTGTGTAACGCATTTTCGGAACACGATGCACCCTGTTATAACAAGGCAAGAGTTCTTTTTAGAAAAGAGCTTCAACACGGTGCCGTAGCACAATGTTGTAACATGATATTGTGCAACGTTGATTTAGCACGATTCTTTAACATAATATCGTATTATGGTGTTGTTAAACGGTGATGTAACAGGGGCTTCAACACAATGATGTGCACATGTACAACACGGTGTTGTAACATGGTGCGATAATAGTGTTTTGTAACAAAATGTTATAACATAGCGTTGTACATAACACTATATTGTAACAAAATGTTATGGCATTTTTCTGTCACTGCTGTGACACAGTAATGTTTCATGGTGTTCTAGCACAATGCTATGACCAGATCCTGTGACACGGTGTTGTAACATGGAACTGTATCACATCGCTTCATTATACTCACTGCCACATCGAACTCCCACATCCTCATCGTGGTCGCAGTTGTTGGACCCCCAGACCTGATGACGACACTGATCTATAGCGCTCTCCATCCCGTTACAGTCGACGTTATCCAGCCAGATGGGTCCAGAACCTGACCCAAATCGGCCCCCCGTCACTGCCTCGGCGTTTCCACTGCAAGTTATGAGACATATAACAATACCTTCTGGCTTTCCAGCACACGTTAGCACATATGCACAAACTGTAGTTATTATACAATCATATTATTTAAATCCTGTAATAAGCCAATGTTCTCACTTGATTCTGTTTAAAAACAGGGATTATGAATATTCCATTTTATCATGCTACGGTTTTATTTCAAACAGTTTCTATCTTTATAAACATTATTATGCTTATCTCTCAATATTTATGCCACATAGGATTTTTAAGATTGATCGTTATGTTGATATTTCCATATAACAGAGTTAAAATCTTATACATGTACCTTTAAAATGTTTGGTAATAAATAAAGATAAGAAGAATTTATAGCATTTTGATATTTAAAGGGTCTGATCAAAACTTCGTCCTCAGTCAATGTTCATAAAAAATTATTCCCTCATAAAATTCTATAGCTGTACTAGTTTCCCGGGACTAGTATATCATTGACAGACTCATGTTTGATAATCCGAAACACAAATACAGATTTTATAATAAATGATAAAACTTGCAATGATGCACTTTATGTGTATATGTACTATAAATACAGTTGAATTCGGTATCTGGAACACTGATATCTCTATTACCATGGCTATGTTGAAGTAATTTGTAAGCACCAGCCAGTGAGCCACTTATTTTCTAAGTACATGTACTTGTACCTTCGGTATCTCGAATCCACGGAAAAATCGAACTTTTTTCTCGGTCCCATCGAGTTCGATGTATGAACTTGTATTATATGACGCTAAGGTGGTGCAAACCGCCAGCGAATTTCGTGCAGCACTACTGGATTTGGCATTTTCGGTTGTGTCAAATCGGTCGGTGCGGAATGTGTTCCCCAGCGACCTTGGGTGAGAGAACGTTCAATCACGGCCTTGCGGTTGGGGAACGTATTACCGTCGACAAGTCTCTACGCTTGACATGTTTTGGATGAGCTGCGATGAAAGTTTATGCAATATAAGGTCAGCCATGCTCACGTGGAAGAAATTGCTTGCACATATTTATTAAAATATATTGACGAAAAAGACGTACAATTATAAGAATTTTCAGAAGAAAATGAGGTAGAATTAATCATAATTTACCGTTACAGACGGCGTCCACTTGGTTAAGTGGAAAAAGATGGAAAAAGTATCATTTCAGAATATACAGTACCTGCGTCGCAAATGACACTTGCGTCTTCAGTGTGGTCACAGTCGCTTTGGCCGTATCCTGCAAATGCGCATGTCGTGATGGACTGTTCGTCGCCATTACACGAGACGTCATCGAGGAAAATTGGACCGGATCCAGCTCCAAATTGTGCATTGCCTAATCCTACCGCCGTACCACTACAATAATTGAAGAAGTTAGATATGATATCCATCGTATTATTTTTACAGACTGTTTATGTGCGTGCAAGAGAGAGAGAAAGAGAGACGGAGACAGAGACAGAGAGCGTACTTGAATCCCAGCATACGACAGAACACTTTTGCTTCCCTGTCGTCAAAGCGATCATCGCACACAGTACCCCAAGTGTTGTTAAAGAATATCTCAACACGCCCCTCTTTTTCGTTTGCTCCACCGACCAATCGGACTTTCAAAGACTGCGAACTCTCTGGTGAAACAATTATCAAAATCACGTTAAATCTAGTTCACAACATGTCAAACATTTCTTTTCACCTAAATGCATAAAATCATTAAAGACAAATAGGTGAAGGTAACATCGTGTTAAAACGTAATCATAATAAAAAAAACGTATACAAATCGAGTGTTGGGCAACAGGGACTCCGAAAAAGCGAAGGTAGGATCAAGGTGCGATGAGGAGTAAGCATCCTCTGCTGAACCGGTCACCCCGGCCGTGACCCATAGTCAAATAAAGTAAACGGGATTACCCGTAGTCCAAATCTAGTAAGAAAATGACAGTCTAACAAATGTATCAAACAAAATCAGTCAACATATACTTAAGTGATACTTTGTAATCGAAACCAAGGTCATTATCGCGACCGTTAGAATTGCGAAATGATGACTTTTAAACGAGATTCCGTTATAACCCTGCAACTTCAACTTTTTTTGTTAGTAGTTGCCTCGCTTTAAAAAAAAATCCGCATCGCATAGCAGCTCTTGCGTAATCGAACAACTGCGAGATATACACACCATAAGCCAGGTGATAGTGGTATATTACATGTATAACAAGAAGGGAAAAGTTGACGATGCCAAAGTAAGTCATCCACGCTTAATCATAATAGTGTAGTGTCAAAGTTTTGCCATAGAGTCAATATTAATAAATATCCAAATATGAGGCAGATCTGTAGATTTCTTTGGTGTCCTTTATTCGAGTTTCCTTGGGATATATCAAATGGACATAATTGTGAAAATTATGATTGTTAATTGATAACACATCATCTATAATACCTATATTGTAAGGTTGAAGGACAGGCAAGTTTTTGTTTTTCCCGTAACAGTTTTTTGTACAAATTCTGCTTTCATATGAATCAAAGCTGTTCCTAAAAAATTCTGATTAAATATGTCTACGTAAATACCCGAGTGACAAAATGACGCCAGCGTCTTCCGAGTGATCACAATCGTGGGAACCGAACCAGAAAACCCACAATTTCCCCAGTGAACTTTCACTTCCTGTTGCATTTACGTCATCCATTAGAATACCCCCCCGAACTTGACCAAAGACACCGTTAAAACAGAGCTCTGGAAATTCCACCTTGAAATCAAAAATCTAAGCAGTTTACAAGATCGCTTGGAATGTATGGAAAGTTTAACAATCTAAGGTTGGGGTAGTTTTTGGGGTATAATTTTTTTTTCACTGGGTATTTTTTAAAAAAGTATCAAAGTGACAAACTCATCCTTTAGTTCTCCTACGTACAGTTTGGAAGTGACGTCTATAACTTACCCAGTGAATCCCAACATCTGGCAGACGACATTTCGCTTCCTCTGAACCCCACTCTCATCATCGCAGACGGTTCACCCAACCCTCCCTATATTACCTCCACCGTCCCTTCGTCGTCATGTCCGCCACACGAAGCCGAAATCTGGACATTTGGGGGAGTAATCTACCCACAAAAAGTGTAATAGTATTTCCACCACTGCATGATATTTTATAAAAGCTAGGACAAACCGCATGCGTGAACAAAAGAACTTAGCGCGCGTTTAACGCAATGAAGAGAAATTTGTGGTCAACACTCTGGCAACCACAATGATTATCACTAATACTCAGCAATCATATCATGGATCACCCTTTTGCCTATATAAATACGTTGATATTTTTGAAAAATGTCAATCAAAGCAAATATCACACAAATAACTATTGGTAAGCACCCGATTAAGATTCAGCAAAATAACATGAACCATAAAGCCATTTAGTTTAATGAATTAGATAGATCTAATCATGAAATGCATTCCTCTTAAAATTGTAAGAATGTAAGCGATGAGGATGCCCTTCAACTGGTGACAACTGTGAATTTTGATAAGTGGGGATTTTTTACCTGTACAGACTACCCCCCGTCCTCCGTGTTGGTTCACAGTCATTGTTGCGATTTCCTGTCGGTTACATTCCAGTATGTTAGATTCGCCACCTTTGCACGGATCATAGGCATCATCCAGCCAGAATATGCCACTTCCCGCTCCGAAGTTGTTGGGATCGCATGCCACTAAAAACCAATGCAATCCAATGGAAAACAAAATGTAAAGACAAGTGCTAAAATGTCAAGTGTGTAAAAATACGTGGGGGAGATAATTTTAGAATACATTTCCCAAATATCAACGTAATGCAATGCGATTAGATAGAGAACTAGAGCAAAAACCACTAACGGGATTCGAACCCAATTTCCTAAACTAATAACATGCCTTTAATAAATTAGCTAGCTATATAACTGTGCAGACGACCGCTATATTCCCTATCCATAAATGCTTCGCCGGGATTTAATCAGGTTTCCTTGAATGTTCTACTCTGGTGTTTTTACTGGTCAAGATCGTATTGGTTAAAGATATATCAACTAAAAGCCAACAGAGAAGGTTCCAAAGAAGTGATATTCCATATGTATTTCATGCAGAACATGAAGCCCACTACCGACCTGCAGTGTGGTTCCACGGATCTCAAAGAAGTCGACCAATTTCTTATCATTAGTTCAATTGGTTGTATACATTGTAAACTATCTACTGCAGTTGGAGTGGAACATATGTAACAGCGAATATTGGCAAGATTGAACTCACTATGGTAGTCCCAATTGTTTAAACACAGAATTTAGCCCGCTGCTGTATTGAACGAGTCATCGACAACAAATTCCGTCCCCATGCACCTTCAGATTCAGTTCCACTCGGCCACTGTTGGAATCAAGAGCCTCC
>CAJDSM010050677.1:4578-20503 GCA_903981925.1 Ostrea lurida | reverse complement strand
CCCCAATATCACACACCACACAATCATTGGTGTAGAAGTTTTAATGCAGGAGTTTGTAGCAGTTGGGGATTGCGACCATTAAATATAGAATTTAATATAAAGATATCATGCACACGTATGCATTATTTACATGTATATTATTATTAATATCATAAAATAATCAAATTATCATTGATTTATATTGTTTGCTTTCTTATAATACATCAAAAAGTGCAAACAATAAAACGTTCACGTAATACAATCATAATTGGAAAGAAACCATTTTGGTTTGACTGGTACCCCGGGATGTAAAATTATGTCATCATGATTTGACTGGTAACCCGGGATGGATAATGTTTGTTTGATTGGTACTTTCGCCCGCCGGGATGGATAATTTTGATTTGACTGGTACATGTACCCCGGGATGGGTAATTTTGATTTGATTGGTACCCCGGGATGGATAATTTTGATTTGACTGGTAACCCGGGATGGATATTTGCAATCATAATTTGACCGACCCTTTCTCCTCGCTGGATATGTTCGACATTCACATATATTGGGCTTCCAAAAAGATTCACGTCACGATGGATGTATTGATGCAGGACTTTAGATTTATAACCCTTTCCAAATGAAATAAACGCAGTATGGTCCCAAACAATAACGCTAGAAAATGGGTCGAATATTCGCTAAAATCATTAAGACCCAATATTCGATAAATATCAACAAAGACATTAAATGCGTTACGATATCCCCATCTTTAATGATAAAAAAAAATTATAAGATGCTTTTTTCCCCCTTCAAAATAATATCAAGCTTGCCAATAAATAATAGATTATCATAGATAAATGAAAATTTTCATAACACATGTAGCTGCTGTAAATATGGTTGCATATTGAAACTAAATTGAAAAAAAAACCAGCTTCACATTGATCAAAAATCAACACAAACATTTCCAGTCACTTTTTGTTGTTGTAATTTTAACTCAGATAATTGATTTATTGATAGAAGAAAAATGGCCGACACATTCTTGTACATGTACCGTAGGCCTAAACAATTCAGTGCAAAAATTCTTAACAAACTTTTTTTTTCTCTTTCTAAAGTCGACCGAGAGCCAATTTTTCTTTAATTCTGAGATTTGATTTTTTTTCCCTTCGAATCATTATTCCAGCAATTCACTGTAATTCATACTGATAAGGATTCCTTGGTTATTGAAATAGCTATAGCTAAGAAATTACCTATCTTATAACCACTCAGTAATTGAAATAATGAATCTGCAGAATGCTTATCACATGTCATATTTTCCCAGGCGCATCAATCAGGTATTTCAAGGTCGTAACCAATGGTGGGGGTGCAACCCCCCCCCCCTCAAATTTTAAAATGAAAATGCTAAAACTTCTCAGCTTTCGGGGGTCTTGCCCCCTGGACCCCCTACAAGGACCCGTGGTACATATACATTATCTGGAATATGAATTGGACGTATGTTCACACGGTTGACTATTTTTGGGTCTCCAGAGCCATCGATCTAGAGGCGCAATCTCGTAAATGTGCCCGTCACCATTAACGACGCTAATACTAGTAACCACAAATTTCCTACTGTCCCACGAGTTCTGGATTTTGTTTTTCCCTGCTACACCACGATTGTGGACTAGGGCAATTAAATGTCCATTTACACTGGCTTTGATTCTCTTCTCTCTTTTCCCAGCCTGTTCCTGAAGACGTCTTGAAGCCAGTGCATAATAAGCTTCTTGTAGCCTATCCGCATGAGTCTTCACAGAGTCTTCACATAAGCGGGTATTTCACATGATCATGTTTCGCTGTCTAAACTTAAAAGAGAGAGTCAATCAGAAGTTGTGGGTGTCTCCTTTGCATAAGAAAGAATGGGGGGGGGGGTGTTACAAGTTCGTGAAAGTGTTCTGGACAACGTTTCTTTTGACTCGCGGAAAGAGTCCTCAGTAGATCATGCAGTGTTCGATTGAATCGTTCGCACTGTCCATTTCCTTCTGGGCGATAGGCGGAAGTACAGCTCTTCCTGTAAGGTTTGCATAATTCGGAAATCAGTAAACTTTCAAAGTTTCGTCCCTGGTCGGAATGGAGACGTTCTGGAGTTCCATATTTCAAAAACCATTCCCTAACGAGTACTTTTGCTGTCGTTTGCGCTGTTTGGTTGCGAGTTGGGATGGCAACAGTGAATCGAACTTGTAGAAAACATCAATCATAGCCAGTACCTTCTCCCTCCCACAGCTTGAGTGTTCCAACACAGTGAAATCCATAGCTACTATCTGGTTTGGTTTTGATGACAGCAAATGAAGCATAGAAGTCTGTACTTTGGGTCGCGGCATCTCAACTGAATTTAGGCGTCCCATACAGAAATAAAGTAAAAAGCATACATACAACAACCTTATTAAGTGCTTTACATGGGTTTAATTTCTAATCAATGAAATATATCCGAGTGATCGATACAAAACAAGATTCCATACATTTTCACTAGACTAGTGTTTATTATCCCGTGACTATCACGTGATGTAGTAAAAAAAAATCATTGTACTACATGTAATTGCAAAGTTGCAACGATATAGACTAAATACAGGCCGACCCTTTTCATATAGAGAAATAAAGTTAAATTTACATTAAATACAAAAAAAATTGAAGCAATTTCTCCTTTAAAAGGAAAGTGGTTTAAAATGCATCCAACGCGGCATACTTTTCAATTTTCGACAGAATGCAAAAAAATTATTATATACGGGGAGGGGGTTCTCTTTGTGTCAGAAGTTGTTCTCATCACATTTCTGATATATAAATGTAATACGTGTATAAGTATATCGACTTCCAACATCGTGATGCACTGTATATCGTTGCAATTTTAAATTTTGTTCAGCTGATCGTAAGAATTGTGTAAATTAGATACATAGTTTAATATAAAAAAGAAAGAATGTATAATTACATATGTATTGGACAAGAAAATGTTTCACCTATACATTATGTCAATTGATAAGGTTAGTAAGTAACGACAAAATATCATGACCCCCCCCCCCCCCCCGATGCAACTGTAAGAAACTGTAAGAACCTCTACGTCATGACGTACTTTTCAATTATGATGTCATATAGTGCAAAATGCACAGATGTACATTTATATTCAGCACTCTAATAGTTTATGGAAAGCCTTAACTTAGCTGAGATCTTAGCTACCCCACATCGCTCACAACTTTTACAGAACGAAGCGATATCTTTGTGTGAACTAGACCTGTAAAACCTATGCTGTACTAGAGTTACTGTCCTCTCGATCCCCTGATGACCTGTTTGGTCATGCAAAAGTCTCAACACTTCTGGTCTTAGACACTGTGGTAGGACGAGTTGTCTAAGAAGTCCTTCATTAGGATCGTTCACTTGTCGAAAGAGTATATCATCCGTTATTGTCATGCGATCCCACCATGTAAAGAACTTGGCGAGTTTCTTTTTGTCTCTTTGATCGTGTCGCTTTTGATGCCGATTTAAAATAGCGGAGGAATTGGCCAATGACTGGATCTTCTTGCTGCATATTTTGGATGTCCTCAGCACTGTATGTTGGCAAGGTGAATATGGCATCGTAATCCACAGTCATCCGTCCCAGTGTCAGCGGAAGTCTGCATGCCTTTTCTAAAACGATCATCAATTTTCTAGCTGTATATCTGTACCTTGTTGTGGTAACCTGGACAGTGCATCAGCTGCTTGTTGGTTTTACCTGTTCTGTACTTGATTTCAAAATTGTACATAGCTAATTGGGCTGCCCACCTCTGTTTCACTGCACCAAGTTTTGATGTACTTTGTGATAGCATAGCAGGGGGGGGGGGGGGGGGGTGTTATCCGTCAATATTTCAAATTTGACACCATACAGGTAGCATTTGATCTTCTCTGTAACTGCCCACTTGACTGCTATTTAGCTAGTTTGGCAGAGCTACAATATTGGCGTCGTTACGTTCAGATTCATGTAAGGTTCGACTTGCATAGGCTATAATTCGTTGTCCATCTTCTCGATCTTGCATGAGAACGGCTCCTAAACCCTGCATACTTGCATCGGTTTCCAAAATAAAAGGACGAGAAAAGTCAGTATATCCAAGGGTAGGGCTTGATGCTAGAACTTTCTTGATTTCTTCAAAAGCCTTATCACAATCAAGGTTCCAATTCTGTTCAACTACCCTGCTTCTAACACGACTGGTCTTCTGTGCATCATTGCATACAGCTATCAGGTTGTACAGGGACTTGGCTATCTGAGCGATGCGACATACGAAACGACAATGGTAACTCGCAAATCCCAGGATATATCGTAAATCGTTGAGAGTTGTTGGTTTGGGCCACTCCTGGACAACCTTCAATTTGTCTTGTGATGTAGACACCCCTTTCGCCGATACTGTAAAACCCAGGTATTTCATCTGGCCTAGAAAAAATGACACGTTGATGGGTTTAATTTCAGTCCATGTTCCTTAAGCTTACTGAACAAGGTATCAAGTCTATCAATGTGATCATCAATGATCCTTGAATAAATCACTATACCATCCAGACACCAGAAGGATATGGAAAACTAGCTCACTGAACACATGTTGCATTAGCCTCTGGAAGGTTGCTGGGATGTTGAGTCCAAACGGAATTCTTGTGTATTCAAAGTGGGAAAAGGTGTGACGAATGCAGTTTTGTGCTGATCCTCAGGTGACATAGCGATCTGGTGGAAGCCACTAGCGAGATCACACGTGCTGAACAGAGTAGAACCATGTAGAGCATCCAAGGACTCTTCTATCCTTGGAAGCGGAATTTAAGCGTCTCTTACAGTCTTCTGTTTAAGTTTCCTGTAATCACAAACATACCTTAGGAGCCGTCCTTTTTTCTCGACAACAACAATGGGAGAATGCATATGGACTGTGCTCTTTTGTTATGATGCTTTTGTCTAAAATGAATAATGTTCTTTCACTCTTGATATTGGTTGGAGGAACCTTCTATAAGTGACACAGGTTTATTGTCAGCGTGTTTATCTTGTGAGTAACAGTAGAAGTGTCCCCATATCCAATCATTTGAATGAAAATGTCATTCTGTACATCCGAAAAAGATCCTCGATTTTTCCGTTGAGATTCCTGCACTTTCAACTCTGTTTACTAAGGCTGTTATGTTAAAAGGAGATCCTTTACCTACAGCAATTTCGTCATGAGGCACAAATGTCTGTTCTCGAATATCTGTTTGGAAAAACTCCACCTTGGTCATAGACCTAGGTTTTACAACACACCCACTTATGAGACCTAAGTTGGTCCAAGCTGGAATTCATATGTCTGTGTTTGTTGGATTAGCCACAGCAGAACCTTGTTCTGCGACAGTGTTCAAGATGACGAGTCTATCTGAGTAATTGGCTCAATACAAATATAGGTTCCGTAGGGAGTTTCCTATGTTTGTAATGTGGTCCTCTCACATTTGTATAACTTACAGATTTCGCTGGAACACAAACAGATTAACTTCCTGCGACTCGTGCGATGCCCTTGATAGTTGATGTAGTGTCCTTGAATGCCTTAATCCGGTTCTGCATACAATATTGTATGCGTATGATGTGTTCTGAATGACTTTGGTGCTACTGAGCCACATTCACTTATCACAAGTTCTTTACATTCCTTGATGATATTCATTCCCACTAGTCCTGGAATCTCTCTGCTTGGTGTATCTTTCACAATTAGAATTCCTCTTTTCTCTGAGCATATATTAACCGGCTGGACACACACACACATGCCTCGATGTATCCGACATACGGAATTTCAAGTTCATTTACCGCACCACTGGAATGTCACTTAGATACTGATTGTAGAAAGATTCTGTAATTTCACTAACCATGGAAGCAGTGTCTAAAAAGCACTCAACAGTCACACCACCAATGTCAATCACAATAGTAGGACATTTCTAACTAACGAGCCTTGTACATGCGTAGAACTTCCTATCGTCCGGCTCAGGAGGACAGGTTCTTTCCGCTTAAATCCTTGGAAAGGTTAGGACAGTTCTTTTTGATTTGCCCCTTTTCATGACGTACACACATTTTTTCCCTTCTTTAACTTGACGTACTTCCAGCTGAAGATTTGCCATTTCCTGTCTCATCTCATCCATAAACGTTTTGAGATCTTCCACAGTTTCTGAATACATTGTAAAGTGCTGTTCTTTACGTCGCGGAGGTTCATCTTGGTCCCTGGCCAGCACAACAGCCTCCTCTCTGATGTCAGTGAAAGGATCGAATTATGATCTTTTTCAGCTCTATTTTCAACCATATATCAGAAGCATTTTCACTGAATTGATTATTGATCTTTGTTATCTACATATGTATGGTCCAAGCGTAACAAACGGTCAAGCTTTTTCATCAAAGTGGCGCAGAAGTCATCCAATGATTATGCGGGTCTTCTTAATTGATAAGAAAATAATTTACAATGCGTATGATCAGTTTTTGAAATCTAGGCAGGCTACTTACAGGACAAGTGTTGTTGCAGGGGTTTCAACAGTCACGTCGTAAAGGCAGCATTTCGAAAATCCATGGTCGATATAACAAACTTAGTTTACCAAATATGAACCTATCATTGGGGTCAAATGCTGTTTGATGTGTTTAATACCAATTTGTTAACTCCGTTTTTTACACACTGGATTTGCAGTACAGATTATCTCAGTTTACCTGATCAGCAACTATGGGCTCGCGGCGGGTGTGACAGGTCAACAGGGGATGCTAACTCCCCTAGCGCACCTGATCCTACTCTGGCTGTGTCCAGGGGTCCGTGTTTGCCCAACTCTTGTTTTTGTATTCTATTTAGACTTACGTATCTGATCACTGTTCGCTTCATCTTTGGCTTACAAATGTTCATCCACCAAATGTATGACAATTGGAGAACTTATGTCATCGGCGTAACTGTTATCTAATTAAAAAAATCTGTGTTTATTATCTCTATAATAGGTGTGCTGTTGGAATATTCGGGTCCCGCCTGATGCTTAGTCAGACCGTTCTCTCTCTCTTCTCTTCCTGTCCTCTTTCTTGGCTTAGCGCTCTTCCCTTTCTTGTCTCAATCTCTCTCTCTTTCGTCTCCTTTTCTCTCTTCTGCTCTCTCTCTCTCTCATCTCGCTCTCTCTCTCTCTCGATCTCTCTCTCTCTCTCTTCTCACCGGTCTATGAATTGTATTGCATATTGTTCATAATCTCAATATTAAATTTATTGTTTCAAGTAATTGGTTGTTTTGGTTCACTAGGTGTGGTGAGGTTTGTTTGGGTTGTGGGTGCTGGTTGGTTAGTGTGCGGTTGGCTGTAGTGTGGCGTAGGCTTGGCGTGGTTGGTGGTATTGATGGTGGCTGGTGGGTTGGTTGTGTGGTGTTTTTGGTGCTGCTGTTTTTGTGTCGTGGGTTGGTGCAGTGTGGTAGGCTGTGGTGCGGTGGTGAGTGTGTATGGGTGTTGGTGTGGTTGTGTGTAGGAGGGTGTGTCAAGCAAATGGGTTGGAGTGTGTGGGTGGTCTGTAGTGGTGGTTTTGCTATGATGGGGTGGCGTGGTATGGGTTGGCTGTGTGCTGGGTACAGGCTGTAGTGAGTGGTGTTGCAGCGGGTGGGTGGTGCGTGGTGTAGTGCGTGGGTAGGCGTGCTGGGTTGGATGAATAAGCTGTGGGTTAGGTTGAGAGTGGTATGTGCGTGGGGCTGGCTGTTGCGATGGGTTGGATGGCTGCATTAATGGTCGTCAGTGAGTGTTTTGCTGAGTGCAGTGCTGTTGCACGGTAGCTGGGTGATTTGCTGGGTAGGGTGTGTGTGATGGGCTAGGCTGCATAAGTGTGGGGTTGGGATGTGTTAGGTGGATGTGGTTGTAGTGTGGCTGTGTGTGGGTGGTGTAGTGCACTGGGTAGAGCTGTGTGTGACCGGTCTAGGCTGTGCAGTGACTGGGTTAGACTGTGTAGTGTGACGGGTTATGTCTGTATATGACTGGGTTAGGCTTATGCATGAGGTTTAGGTCTGTAATGAGTGGTTTTTGCTGTGCAGTTGATGGGTTATGCGTTTAGTGATGGCGTTTAGCTTGCATGCGTTAGGTTCAAGTCCTGGTTAGGGTGTGAACAGTGACTGGGTTAGCGTATGTAGTGACTGGGGTTTCAGCCTGTGTATGACTGGGTTAGGCTGTTATATGATGGTTTAGGCTGTAGTGACTGGATTAGGCTGGAGTCGATTAAGGCTGGATAGCGACTAGGGTTACGGCGTGGTAGTGACTGGTAGGCTGTGCCAGTGGACTGGGTTAGGCCTGTAGTGACTGGGTTGGCTGTTGCAGTGACTGGGTATTAGGCTGTGCAGTGAATGGGTTAGGCTTTCGTTAGTGACTGGGTTAGGCTGTTGCAAGTGCACTGGGTTATTGGTTCTTGTAGTGCTGGTTAGGCTATTGCAATGACTGAGTTCAATGGTCTGTAGTGAAGTGGTTACTGCTGGTGCATGAATTGGGTTCAGGCCTGTGTAGTGACCGGTACGGCTGTGGCAGTGACAGGGTTAAGGCGTGCAGATGACTGGGTTAGGCTGTGTAGTGACGGGTTAGGGCCGTAGCACTCAGCGAAGTATAAGGAAACCCTAGAAATTGACAGAAGCTGTATAGAAAGTACTAATGCAACATACACGGCCAAATGAAACGTCATCAATGAAATGAGTCTCATGAATACGTTTTTGTATAGTGGTTTTGATTGGTGCGAATGGCAATTATTTAGTAATTTTTAAAATGCATAGCTAAGGGCTTATCGTCAATATTTTGAGGAAATATTTGGCTATTACTTATCAAACCTTAGTTGCTATATGGAAACGTGGGAGCGAATGGGTATTATGTACTAGAATATTTGTATTAATCGGTGGTAAAAAGAGTGAATCAGTATAAGTTTCCCATATATATATTTTATAACTATATCCTCAAAAAATACAGACATATTTGGGTCCTACCATGAAAGTAGGATTTCGTTTTTCACAAAAGTTGCATTGAATAAAATTGATTTAATAATTCTTGCCCCTGTTCTATGCACTTTAGTATGTCAATAAACTCATGCCCTATATTTAGCCCATGCACGACTCAAAGCACGTGATGATTCAATTTTATGTGACCATGCGATTGCCTTGACTCGCATGTTGACCATTACTAAAATAGATTGCATCAGTTGTGTTTTTATTTTTAATTTACCTTCACAAACTTGTGCATTTGTACAGAGCGTTGATTTATCGCACTTATATTAAAGCAGGTTTCCTTAACGTCGCTGACAGTGTGGTTATGGTCTGTAGTGGCTTAAGGTTAAGCTGGTGACAGTACTGGGTTATGGCACGTAGTGCTAGTTGCATGCACTGGGTTATGGTCTGTAGTGACTGGTTAGGTTGTGTATGACTGGGTTAGGCTAGAGAGTGCAGTGACTGGGTTAGGCGTGAAGTGATTGGGTTAGGCTGTGCAGTAATGGGTTATGGTCTTGTGGCTGGGTTAGGCTGTGCAGTGACTGGTTATGGTCTGTGTGCGGTTTTAGGCTGTGCAGTGACTGGGTTAGGCTGTGTAATGACGGGTAGGCTGTTGCAGTGAGGGTTATGGTCTGTAGTGAATGGGTAGAACTGACAATGGCTGGGTTAGGCTGTGTAGTGACTGGTTTGGCTGTGCAGTGATGGGTTGGTCTGTAGTGACGGGTTAGGCTGTGCAGTGACAGGGTTAGGCTGTGCAGTAACTGGGTTTGGCTGTGCATGAATTGGGTTAAGGCTGTGTAATGACTGGGAAAGGCTTGTGCACTGACTGGGTTATGGTCTGTAGTGACTGGGTTCAGGCTGTGCAGTGACTGGGTTAGCTGTGCAGTGACTGGCGTAAGGCTGTGCAGTGATTGGGTAGGCTTGTATGCTGGGTTATTGTGGCATGACTGGTTAAGGTTGTGCAATGACTGGGTTATAGGCTGGTGTAGTGACTGGCAGTTAGGATGTGCATGACTGGGTATGGTTGTAGTGGCTGGTTAGGGCTGTGCATTGACTGGGTTAGGCAGTGCAGTGACTGGTATGGTCTGTAGTGGGGGTTGGTTAGTGCAGTGAACTGGGTTAGGCTGTGCAGTGACTGGGAGTTATGGTCGTAGTGGCTGGGTTAGGCTGTGCAGTGACTGGGTTAGGCTGTGTAATGACTGGGTTAGGCTTCCAGTGACTGGTTATGGTCTGTAGTGACACGTGTAGGCTGTGCAGTGACTCTGGGTATGAATGTGGCTGTGTTGAGTGAATGGGTAGGCCTGTAGTACTGGACTGAGATTAGGCTGTGGAATTGGGTTTGGTCTGTTAGTAACTGGGTTAGCGATACAATGACTGGGTTAAGGCTATGTAGTGATGGTTTGGTGAGTGACTGGTTGGATCATAGTAGTAGATGGGTTATGATTTGTAGTGGCTGGGTTATGATCTGTAAGATTGGGTTATGTAGGTGAAGGGACTGTGTTAAGGTGTGGGGGTGACTTTCAGTGTACATAAAATTATGCATGATATATTTATTTATAGCTAATTTTTCTGTTAGCTTTTGTTTTTACACCGATTCTTGTCTGATTAACAGCAGCACAGTAAACACCACATGAACCTGCACCTTTGAAAAAGACACTTTCAATAATAATACTTAGTATTGTAAGCTTGGACTCCAAACGGTTTTCGCTGAAAGCTACCCCCCCCCCCCCCCTGACTTCAACTTTGTTTCCAAAGTTTCCAGTTTTTTTCTGCTACAGTGCTAGGTCATGCGGGATTTTCGTCAACCTGTTTATAAGCAAAGAATCCTGTTTATAATACAAAAAATCCAGTAATGACCTAAGCTGGTAAAGAAAAATATCACAATAAATGTATTAAAAACACATTTCATACCTTGTTTTCTCGTCTATGTTACGCTTTCTTCTCTGAATATTCCCGCGAACATAACAATGTAAATACATCGGGATTGACATATTTAATATCATTCGTTTTCTAAAATCTAAAACCAAATCGGAATTGTTTTTCCGCGTGCACATGACTGGAGTTAAGTTATAGACTTTACCATCCTCTCAGTGCTGACGGTCACACCCGCCGTGAGCCCGTAGTCGAAACAAGTAAACGGGGTTACCCGTCGTCAAATCTAGTACGAAAATGACAGTCTAACAAAGGGTATGAAACAAATCAGTCAACATATGACTTAGTGAATAATTTGTAATCGCAAAACAAGGTCATTATAGCGACCGTAGAATTTGCGAAATGATGACTTTAAACGAGATTCGTTATAACCTGCAGCATCAACTTTTTGGTATAGATGTTGGCCTCGCTTAAAAAAATCATCATACGCATGGCATGCCCTTGCGTATCGAATCATCTGGAGACTAACACATCATAAGCAGGCGATAGTGGTACATTTCTACATAGAAAAGGAAAGTTGACGATTGCAAAGTCAAAGTCAGTCATCACGTTTATCATATAATGTAGTTGTTCAGTCTGCCATTAGAGTCAATATTAAGTAAAATATCCAAATATGAAGCACATCTTGTCAGATTTCTGTGGTGTCCTTTATTTCGAGTTCGTCAGGATATATCAAATGGACATAATTGTGAAAAATTATGATTGATTATTGATAAGACATCGTCTATATACCTATAAGTAAGGTTGAAGGACACGGCAAGTTTTTTGGGTTTTTTTTTTTATCCCGTAACAGTTTTTTACAAATAATTGAATATATACGGTTAAGGATGTTGTAAGTGAGCTTTGAGAACAACTGCGCAGGACGCTATCACTAAGTATTTACTGGTTTCAATACTGACCCCATCGGTGCAAAACATATTTACAACTGAACTCTGTCCAATAAAAAAAAATTGTTTTAATTCAGATTTTGAAAGGGTTTTGGTAGGGACTATATTTTGTGGCGGAAGGATTGTGAGATCAAAAAAGCATGATTTCACAGTTTTATTTCATCCAATATACCTCTATTTTTATACTCCTATTCGTCATATTACAGTTTTAAAATTAATTATACGACTCGATGAGACTTGGAACTAGTTCAAATAGTTCAAATTCCGGGTTCAAATATTGTTATTTATTAATTTTGTTCAGGTATTTTTCCAAACAGAATACATATTCTTTAAGATTAATTCAATTACTCGAAATTCTGTGCAAAAATCAGTATTGTGGCCAATATTTAAAAACAATTGACAGAAATTCTCTACTTTTAAAAGCTCCATTTTAAATTTTGAGCAAGACTCTGAATATACGTGAATTTTTCAGAAAATGACATCACTCCTAAAATGTATTTTTTTAATTCTGAAATTCGATATCATGAGTTTTTCCGTACATCAAGTGCAAAAGTCATTATTTATTTCCATTACAAGTTAAATATCTTTTTATATCTGTATTGTAAGAAGACATTATATATGTTCTAATTTCATGATAAGATTGGTTTGTGTTTCTTATGTTTTGTTAACACCAAACAGACGAATGGAAGTATGAATAGATCTTGAGTAAATTTTAAGTGCAAAAAGGTCATGTTTAAACACTGTAGCTCGAAAACAAGCATGAAAACCCTAATTTTTCTTTTTAATTTCCAGATTCTCTTTCAATGTAGAAATAAAAAATACACTTCCCAAAAAATTGACATAACTTCAAACCTCACCCTAGAATCTCTTTAACATATACTATCATCTATAACTCATATCTATTAACCGATATTATTCTTTTTTAAATTCATATCTGGAAACCCCATAATGAATTGCCTCTATATTTTTACACACTGCTACTTGGGGGAAACTTGTAAAAACTTCGTTTAAAGTCGTGAATTCATCAGTGGCGGATCCAGGATTTGTCAAAGGGGGGGGGGGATTGGAAAAGGAGCCAATAAGCTAAAGGTCTGGAGATGAAACCAAATTGGGCGCCGAGGGGGCAAGCCCCCAGAAGCTCTCGGGTTTTAGGCTTTAAAGTTACTTTTAGAGGTTAATTTAGCTATATTTCTATACATAATAATTCAGTTTGAGTCACCAAAAAGGCGGGGGGGGGGTGGAGGGGGATTCCTCTAAATCCGCCACTGTTCATAAAACATTCGTTGAAATAATGAATAATAATGAAACGCATTGATTACAGTTATTCATATTTTAATCTTATAACATATTCCTAAAAGTTCTTTATTCATAACTTTTAAATATTATTGATAAGATTCAATTTATCGAAACACTAAAGAAAAAACTTCCCCTTTCCCCATGCACACTTTATAACACAATCACAAAAAGATCGGATGCTACTGCGGCCGATATAATGAAAATTGTTTCACCTCGATTAAGTTGCTTTACATCTTGATCCGGGTTAGAATAGTTCCTCAGTACCCCTTGCTTGTCGTTTCCAGGGGATCCGAGGGTCGAGCGCCACCGTCCTCTCGACGCAGCACGCCAAGTGTGGCAAGGCCCCTTTTGTGAAGTCCACACTATAAATTCCGTCCTAGTTAGTTAGTTGCTTGTCGTGAGAGATGACTAAAAGGGGGCGGTCCTTCGGATGAGACTGCAAAAACTGAGGTCCCGTGTTACAGCAGGTGTAGCATGATAAAATCCTTCCCTGTCTCAAAGACCCAAAGCACCGAGTATAGACCTAATTTTATGCAGCCCTAGACCGGCAATGGTGACGTCTCCGTATATGAGTGAAAAAATCTTGCTAAACAACATACAATCTTTTAATGAAAAGGCGAAAATAACAAGCAGTGATAAATCTCGTAAGTCCCAAACAGAATACAAAACAAGAGTTGGTCAAACACGGCCCCCTGGATACACCAGAAGTGGGACAAAGGAAGACTTATAAATTATTAATCTACATTTGGGAATGCTGTAATTTTGAGATTGTCTGGTGGCATAGTTTGATTCATATGACCGTATACTTGGTAGAATATTTTGAAGATAACCTGGTACCATATTATGATAAATTTTGTACATATTGTTTTTAATTTTGTCCTTCTTCTAACTTTTCGAAAAATTGAACTTTACCCATCGATGGAAATATGATAATTTAAAATATTTACATCCAGATGGGTTTCTGTGAAACACAAAACCCCTTCAACAACTTGTTTGTAAGTAGTCTGCCTCGATTCAAAAACTTATCATACGCAGAACAAGCTCTTGCATATCAAATAAGTTGAGAGACATTCATACCATTTGCCGGTGATGATGGAACGTTGCTACATAACTATGGGAAGCTGACGATGCATGGAGAGGATGAAATCGCACCGTTTGTCATAAAATTGAGTTGTTAGTTTGTCGTTAAAGGGATAGTGTCACTTGTTTTACATAAAAAAAAATAATGAATCAAAATGATCCCAAATTTCTGTTAAAAATAACACTTTTATGCATCTGTCTGTATTTATTTCTAAATCTACAACGATTATAATCTTTAAATTATTCCCATTAATTTTTGGCCTCCTGAAGCAAAATACAATGTCGTTTCAATTGTAACTTTTGAGGAACATGTACAGTCATTTCTAAGTTGCAAAATATTATTCATATCTTTTTTTATTATGATCGAAAGGAATAAGATGAATTGGGTTGAGAAAAGATTTTCACCAAAATGAGTTATACTGTACCTTTAATGTCCATGTTCAATGAAATATCTAAGTACGAAGCAGACACGGAAGACTTGTGATGCCTTTTATTTCTAGTTCGCTGCGATATTTTTTATGGAAAGCCGTAGTGTATCCCCACATTATTATTATTTTTCACTATGTAAAATGCTAAAATAATAATCGCTTTCCATAATTTTTAATCGACATATGAATGAAAATTATTAATATTGATAAATAAAACGTTGTCAATATATCGAAACGTCAAATTAAATGCCACCGCTAAAGATACATATATATTTTTCTCATGTGGAAGTTTTAAAGAGTTTTTGTGAAGTTTTGGAATCCATTATATAGGTACGGTAATTCAAGTGGAGTTTAACAAAAGAATTTTAGAATGGCTAATCACTAGATATAAATATTTCCCTTTTCTATTTTATTGAAAAAGCAACTGTCTATAATGGAACAAAGTCTTGTCTTTAATTCATTGTGAGGAATGGTCGTGTAAAGTGTTGAACGGTCATACTTTTGGTGTTTTCAATATGAGAAAGGTTCTGGGATATCAAAATTACTACAAGTTCTTAGAGTTTTTCAGAATCCACATTTGATGTACACTACTTCTGGTGTATGTTGTTTTACAATATGTCTGAAGTTACTCCATCACAATTGTCAATATTTTCGTGAAGTGTAAAGACAGGGGCTTGGTGGAACATTTACTAGATCCAGAAATGTATCTTTGTTTGTAGCCTAAGGGTTTTTGTGGAGTTTTTGAATCCAGTACGGTAATTCATATTCGTCCGTCGCATTGACTGGGATATTAAATGTGTTTAAAACTGAAAAATTCATCTTTTGAAAAAGCAGTAGGAGTGTAAGTACAATTACCAAATGTGGAGTTAATTCCAATATTCCTCATGTAACCTATCTATTTTTTTTATTACTACTGGTTTACGAAACACCGGCAGAAGGATAGATGGTACACACCTTGGTACGTATATGTCTAATACGGGATTTTAATATTCTTATACTTTTTATCCATTCTGAAAGTATCAAATTCTTCTTTTTTATATTTGACCCATCGTCTGGCATAATCATAATGGAGATGAAGTTCTGACCGAGGCTCTCTGAATTTGGGACCTTTTATACAAAACAAGAGTTGGGCAAACACGGGCCCCTGGACAAACTAGAGATGGGATCCGGTATCTAGAAGGAGTAAGCATCCTCTGTCGACCGGTCACATCCGTCGTGTGCCCATTGTCTTGATCAAGTTAACGGAGAAATCCGTAGTCAAAATCAGTGTAATGTAACACGTTAGACAGCATTTGACCCAATGGCAGGTTGTATGGACAAACTAGATCGTTATTATAACGACGATAAAATTTGCGAAATACTGCATTTAGGCCTAAACGTGACTGAAATCAATGAAAAT
>CAJDSM010050676.1:0-11900 GCA_903981925.1 Ostrea lurida | reverse complement strand
AAAAAATTAATAATCCGCGTTAGCACTGAAAATTTACTTATTTAATTTACTGCAGTTTTTCGTTTCATTACATGCATAAAACCACATTTTCTTTTAGTAGAGTTACACTAATCATTTTATAGATTTTTTTTTTCCAAATCAAATCATAAAAAGCCTCAAACATGCATGCATGCTAAATCGGCGCCTCATTCACGATTCATATACAGAGGAAGAATGTGTTGGATTTGAAAATACTGTCTGTTGTGGCACCATGGCCCTGGACAAAGTGGAACAGCTACCTGGTAACAAACATATTGCCTTGACTAACATCTAAAGGTCTCGTTAGAATTAGATCTTTTAATCCACTTGTTATTTTTGTCTGAAAGAACACAGGTATGTACCTTCGCCACGCGATTCTAAGCTGTGGTTGGTGGTGGGGGTGATTGGATTTTGTTTTGTTTTCTATTGATTTTGGCTGCTTTTGAAAATCCACAGGTCTAAATGGTAAAACAGTAAATCACCAAGGGGAAGCAATCCATAACATCGAGGTCTAAGAAATCACACTGAATTCTTATAAAAGTAAAACTTCTCCAGAAAATGACTGTAGACACACCTTGTCTTGGTGAAATGGTATGCGAGAATTTCTAATTGAATTACTTTGGGATTTACACTTAATAAAAACACGTCTTCACTTCCAACTTCACAGGTGCAAAACGCTGTTATCAGATTTTAATAGGTGTGCACAAATGAAAGCCAAACTGGTAAGTTATGATAAATGTAAAAGCATTAAAGTGGATCTCGATACGACACGTTTTTATGCCAACGGTAGTTGAAACTTTTGCATTGTCACGCGTTACCAAGAAATGTAACGTTCGATAGGTTGATGGGGTGTGGGAGCGGGGAGCAGGTGCGCACTGTGACATAAGATTGAGGGAGACGATAACGAGGAAACCCTCCGGACGCCTCCTTTGAATTGTCAAATTCTAAAAAACTTCCTAATCAGCTGTGCACAAATATTGATAAATGAAATGTTTAAATTAACAAACTAACGGGACGAAATACTTAAATCCATTATTTATAACTTTTTCACACATTTCACAAACTCCATAAGAACAAATAAGACACTTTAAACATAAATTGATATTTGGAAGTTGCATGGTTGTCGGATTTTTGAGGCAACAGAGACCCCCCACCCCCGGCCCTCCGCCCCCGACTCCCGGCTGGGATTGTTTGTCGGGTGTAGTGTTACTGGTGCTGAACATAAATCTTCTTTAGTCAATACAGGTCGAGCGTCAAAACTTTGGGGGTGGGGGGGGGGGGTGTACAACTCTAAAATATGTTCCGATGGAACAAACCAGATGATAAAATGGATAAAATGTTAATATATTTGCTGCCAAATTGGGTCCTTTATAAGTATTACATATGATATGCATATAAGTTCACAATACATTTTTCCTCCTACATGTACATGTAAATCTACGCAACTCCTACATGTACATGTACATCTACGCAAGCCAATTTTACTGTGAAAGACTTTAGTTCATTTATTAAGTACTGCTGCATAGTTGAGTTGTCTATCTCCTATCAGAGTAGCACAGTCTGAACATTTAGAACTGCACCTTAACTACTATTCACTTAGATCACATGATAATACAATATTGAAACATACTTACCCCCCCCCCTTCTCTCTCTCTCTCTCTAAAATCTACACACGAAATATATAGAAAATTCAATCATTAAATGAAAATGTAAAGATAGCAACACTATTTGTCAATTTTAAAACTTTTCACAAGCATGTAGACCTAGTAATGTACAGTATCTGGCCATAAGTGAGTCATTCTTTCATTTTTCACTATATATTTCATCGAAAAGTGGCTTTTTGAAAAGACTTATTGCAGCATTCACTATATGGCTCATACACGTTTATATAAAAAAAAAAATTGCAGAATGTTTAGTTTCTTCACATGATTTCAAAATAATATTATTTGTAGATGTTGCGGTGAAATCCGGGGTGAAATCACTTGTATTCCTTTTTTGTTTCATTTTATTATTATTTGTTATTTATTTCTTCTTCTCAAAAAAAAATGTACTATTTTCATGATTTATATTAATTTGTCATTATCTGACCTATCACCTATGGAGAGGGCTTACATAGGCATTGTGCCTGCTGCCCAATCCAATTTATGTATGTTTTACATGAATAAAATATTTTCAAATCAAATCAGAAATCACAGCTACGCCGCAAAAGAGCCGCCTTATTATATTTTTCTATCTCTCTCTCTCTCATTTGTGAAATGGGGCACCCATGCAGTGCTGGATTCATAGCAATCATAATTTTTGTTCCCAAGATAGTAGGGTTTTTTTATTTTGTTTGTTTGTTTTTTTTCCTTGACCTCCTGACCTTCCTTTTTTTTTTTTTTTTTTTTTTTAATTAGAATCCGACATATATCCGGATTTTATCATCTTGAAGCGTTCAGATTTTATCTGTTCCTTGATCACGTGAGACAAATATGGCCTCCACCTGACTGGATTTGCTAATTGTCGTTTATTTTATCCAGATTTGTTGTTAAAAGAAGATTAAGCGTAACAAATTTATCAAGCAGTGGAGAACGACAGTAAGGGAACTCAATTGTGGTGATTTTGTTGAAACAGTATATATGTTCGTCTTTCGAACCGTGATTGATCTTGCATTTTTTTGTTGCCATCATCGAACCCACATTCTGTCACATACAATTTCACTGAAAGTCACTAATTCTTTTTATATTGTCGGTTTTTTGTGCAACGAGTCTATGCTTTTTTACTATCAATAAAATAATATTAACCTAATTTTGGGATGACTTTATACTCTAACGAAACCGGCTCTCCAGTAGTATGGGCACTTTAATTAATAACCTTAGCTTGGCTGCCATCTCCCAATTTTTCCAAGATAAAACGTTCTATCGTTAAAATGTCCTCTGGACCCGGTTTAACGATAGAATTCCACCCCTATACTCGCTTCGTAGCAAAACGAAATTTGTAAATACAGTCTGCATGGTCCATAAACAGATAAAATGAGTAGAGAAGTTATAAATTAAGGGTGTGAGGTTTTATCGATATATCGGTATATATATCATGATAATTTGTCCCACAATATGTATCGCGATACGGCGGACGAAAAATCGGTATTTTTAGACACATGTGAATTCCAGAAAAATTATGTTTATACAGTTTTGCAATTTATGTCTATTGTTTCGTAACATATTTACATCTATTCGCCATAGTCATATCTTTATTTTTCTTGACATAGGTTGTGAGTCATCTGATCTGATATTTTTCGTTATTTGTTTTCTTACAGTTTTCTATTACATATTAAATGTTTAAAATAAACCAAATCTGACGTTTTTTGTGCTAACACATAGAAGGAGTGCTGAAAATAAGAGAGACATAAGGAAAAATGCAATGTCCTAAAAGATTGCGATATTATCACGATATTAAGAAAAAATATTTGGAATATATTGCAATACAAAATTTTTGGCAATACCCATCCCTATTATAAATACTTGTAAACTGAATTTAAACCATTGTTTTCAGTTATATTTGCATTGTAATTAAAGATTTCAATATATATTATCATGTTGACTTACTCCCCACTTCCGGCAAAATGGCGTCAAATTTGAATCGTGAAATTTCAAACTACTTGTGCGGACACATTTTTCTTAGGATTTTCTTCATTTAAAGGATTTACAAATATAAGGAAAGGTTTGTTACTACTAACTAAGACCTTAATTTATGCTCATTCTATCTAAAAGCTATGAAATTAATTTCGTAGTGGACCCACTCCGATTTGCTACATTGCGAGTATAGGGAGATTTCTAACTGATGAGGGGACCAAGTCACAGTTAGAATATTCTAACTAAACTTTTCCCAATGGCATTCGTCTGTACTCATGGTAGCTTTCTCTTTTAAATGAATTGCTTTTAACTGCTGTGTCACTACAGGGATAGACAAATGTTTTTAAGTACTTGCTCATGGACATGTAGAGGCACCAAATTCACTGGCTCTACTACAGGATTCACTTGCCCCATCTTTAATCAAAGCATATATAAAACTATCTGAAATTGTGTATCTTGATGAATTTCATTAAATCCATTAATATACCAGTTTGCCACATTTTTTGCTTGATTGATTTAATACTTTGCATTGTACATCTTTTCTTTTCACACAATTGCAATCTGAATCAAATTGTTTTTATGTGGTTTCAGAGAAAAATTAGTCAGAATGGCAGAGTACTGGTTGATATCTGTTCCTGGAGAGAAGACACTGCAGCAGTCATTCGAGAAGTTAAATACTGCCACAATGAGGAACCAGGTCCTGTCAACTAATTACAAGTTTGCCATCCCAGATCTGAAGGTAATGTGCTCGTAATACCTTGATTAAATGTTGAAGAGATAGTTCATTTAGAACACAAAATAACGTTAACTGACAAAGTTACTAAAACTTTAAAGCAAAAAACATAAGTTAAAAACAGTCAAAAATTCTGTAGTCATGGACTCTCCCCCTTCTCTCTATCTATCTACATGTACNTAAGTTAAAAACAGTCAAAAATTCTGTAGTCGTGGACTCTCCCCTTCTCTCTATCTATCTACATGTACCTCTCTCTTTCTCTCTGATCCAAAACCTATGCCTATTACCATGTGTGCTTGGGATATATGGTTAATTAATGACACAGGTGCACGATATATAACTTTCTCAATATTGCTGTGAAACTAAAATATTGTGAATTGCTGAATTTGTTCTTTTATAGGATTAAACATAACGTTTTTACTTATAATATGGATGATTTGCAGGTTGGAACACTAGATGTCCTAGTTGGTCTGTCTGATGATATGGGCAAACTGGATGTGTATTGTGAGAGGTTAGTACAACTTTATGCTGTGATTGAAAAAATAATGATGCAGGAAACATTGTCAGAATTGTTTCCATTATTAATTTTGATGGTGCAGAATGATTTTGATGGTTTTTTTTTATTTTTTGTTAACAGTGTCACAAGAAAAATAGCCCAGTATTTAGGAGAAACATTGGAAGACCGCAGTGATAAACTACAAGGAAATTTGATGGTCAATGGACGTAGGTTGATAACAAATAATGTCATGGCTTATGAAATCAGTTCTGTTTTCGCTCTGTTTTGAATTTATCATTTTTGTTTCCATACTTCAAATTTATAGTATATAAGATGCTTTTTGGATTATTATACCCCAGTTCCGAAGGAGGGGGGGGTATACTGTTTACCTCTGTCCGTCCTTCCGTACGAAACAAATATTTTCGTTACACTTTTCTCTGAAACTGCATATCACAGCCAATTGATATTTGGTGTGTGACTTCATCTAGGGGTCCCATACCGCGCTTACCGAATTCAGACCATTTACATGTCAACTTCCTGTTCAACGACTTCTTTAAAATTTGGAGTCTTAATGTGAAATAAATATTTTTCGTTGCACTTTTCTCTGAAACTGCATTACACAGGATTACAAGCCAATTGATATTTGTGTTATGACTTCATCTAGGGGTCCATACTGCGCTTACCGAATTCAGACTTTTCACATGCCAACTTCCTGTTGCCCGACTTGTCAATATTTTTGAGTCGTATTGTGGAATCAATATTTTTGTTCACATTTTTCTCTGAAACTGTGTATCACAGCCACTTGATATTCTTTTATGACTTCATCTAGGGGTCCCATACCCCGCTTACCGAATTCAGACCTTTCTCTCTCAACTTCCTGTTAACAGACTTCATCAATATTCCCATTTGCCGAATCAAATATTTTCATCACTCTGTTCTCTAAAAACTGTGTATCACACCACCTTGATAATTGGTATATCACTTCATTTAGGAGTCCCATACTGCACTTACTAAATTTCAGACCTTCGCATGTCAACCTACTGTTATATCAACCTTAGCAAAAGATGAACAAATTCTCTAGGTAGCAGCTATATTTACATGTACCTTAGAGCGGGGGTATTCCTCAACGTGAGCAGTAGCTCACTGAATCCTTGTTTTTGCTGTTTTATCACTAATCAGTAAGAAATAAACTGCTGGGAAAAAACTTCTTGTATCATAAAACAAGCTTGTATCATAAATAGCACACATGTTTGAAAAATCTTATGTCATCTCTTAGACCAAAGGAGGGATAGTGTAGAACACTGATTTTTTTTTTTATGTAATTGTTAAACTGCAATAAATTATTTTAAAATTTTATGTCAACATTTTTTTAAGTTAAAAAAAAAAAGAGAGAGATTGATTAAGAAGTTGTTAAATTTGAAGCCAAAATTGAATATTAATTGAATAGTTATCAAAGTTCTGAAAATTAAAATTTAAAGATATTTTGATAGTTTTTAAAGATTTGACAAATTTTTTGAGTTTTTAATTAGTATTAGCAAAGCTGATATACTTGTAACTTTTTTTTTTTTTTTTGGTCTTTTTTTTTTTATCTTTTCATAAATTTGTGTACAAAATTAAATTTTAAAAAAACCTCTCTCATATGTAGCCTTAGAAATATTTTGCGGAATGAAAATGTAGAATTTATTTCAAACTGCATTAGATATCCTACATGTTAGTGGTTTTCTTTAACAGTTGATATGGTGACATACTTGACCAGGTTTCAGTGGGATTTGGCAAAATATCCCACCAAGCAATCACTAAAGAACATAGCAGAAATCATTGGAAAGGTACATTTATAGTGCTTTGGGACTTTACTTGAGGGTATTTCAGTATGAAGTATATTGTACTATTTAAAAGTTTTAAATAAAGATTCATTATTTTATGCAAAAGTTTCTATAGAGTTAAACTACATTACATTTCATCATGCCTGTTCATATCACGAGACAAAGCAAATGATGAAATCTATAACAGAGTATTTAATGTTTGAAATTGCATGAGTTACTGCCCATAGTGTTTGATAACATCAAACAAATTTGTTTACAGCAAGTCTCACAGATTGAAACCGACCTGAAAACAAAAGCTACAGCTTACAACAATTTAAAAGGAAATCTTCAGAACCTTGAAAGGAAGTCTACGTAAGTTTGATGGAAAAACAAATCTGTTGCAGAGAAAAAAAATCATCCAACATTGCTCACATAAAGGATTCTTACAGATAAATGTACTTACTGTTTTGCATACAGATGAATAATAAGGGCTAAACTTTAACAAATCTTGTTTGATTTTAGGGGAAGTTTGTTCACTAGAAACCTTGCAGAACTGGTAAAGAGAGAAGACTTTGTGCTGGAATCTGAGTATCTGCAGACCGTCTTAGTGATTATTCCAAAGTAGGTTTAGCTACTACAGTCAGCTATACAAGTAATGTAAGGCCGCTTTTAAAGAAATGTCTGTTTGCTCTTCATTGACTGACTGAACGACAAAATAGCCCTGACTGAAATTTTACTAGTCTCTGAAAAATAATACTTTTTTCCAACATCACAGAAATTGGGAATCTTCTCATCCCAATGAGACCAGTTTTAATTTTACATCTACAAGCACTTGATTATTTAAACACTTAAACTTATATGAGACCTCATAATGAGAAGTATCCTGGTGATTGACATGACTGATTTGTTAACAACAAGCCATGTGCCTGGTCAGGAGAGGGCAAGCAAACAAAGGCTTAGTGTTAATCAGGTGCAGGAGTCTTATAAATGCAATGATAAGTCTGTGCATGTGTGGGTCCATGCATGGAGAGGGTTTCAGACTGCAGGCTATCCTTGCAGCTGTTGAACTGAGAATTGATATGTGATCTTATGTCAATGGATTACAGATCAAATTTGCATTTGGGCTTTTTTGGAAAAGTGATGGACTTTGAACTAATAGCAAATAATGCCGCAAACCAAATCTCTTTTGCAATGTATGCCATCTGACACAATATCTATATCGTACAATAATTTAAAATAGATCCTTTGATCTGCCCACATACTTTCACAATACAAAAGATCTAACAACTCCCCAGCAGAGGTCATCTCAGATTCGAACATGCATTAACCAATCAGCAATCATCCAAGAAAATCTTTGGTGTGATAATATTCTCAAAACGATTCAACATTTTATAAATGTCTTGACTACTGCAGAACGTATAAAAACAAAAGTAAAATGGCTGTAGGTTTTACCCCATCCATGTCACATCAGATATAATTTTAGCAGATGTTAGGGTTATGATTTACCAAATCCATTCGGTAAAACTGCCATGCAATCCTTGCAATCAAAGACATTTTGTAAAATTTCCAGCTATTGGGTTAGCGAATCTGTAACTTTTGCAATGGGCACAGCCATATTTAAATGCCTACCAATAATCATATAACATACACATTCTCATCGGTTGATCCATGAAGTCATTGGTTAATTTTCATTGGCTGATATTTTTCGTACAAAGATGCTGAGATGACCTCGTATGGAGAATTAGATCTTTTAAAATATATTGAATTGTATCAAAGAGGAGCGGATTTACAAATCTAATTTTATACTGACTGGCACTTTATAAAGTATACATGTAATGACCATTTACTGGTTGTTTCTCTTGTGTTTAGATGATTTGATGGAGAGTAATTTAACATCTTGTTGTTACAGAAATATCATGCATGACTGGCAGGCCAAGTATGAAACATTGACAGATATGATAGTTCCAAGATCATCAAGGTTAGCATATCTCTCTGTCTGTCTATCTACCCATCCATCTAATGCATGTACATATCTTTTATGATTAAATAATTCAGACTTCTTTTGTTCTGGAACAACCTTTCATAATTCCTGTGCTTAGATAATTAGTATGGAAATGTCCGTTTTCTATGAAAACTTAGGATTTACTTACAGTATTTTAATTCAGCTAAATGTAAATGCTTAGAAAATATACTTTTACTTATGTGAGTATATTTAATCATGTGCAAATTTACATACCTGAGTAAATTTTTGTTGTATAGATGGGATATAGAATTCAACAAACTAGAAAAAAAAATTATGCTCACCTGCAGATGCATTTGAGATGAATACTTTGGAATCATCGTTTTTCGTGGGGGACCAATGTTCGTGGATTTCGTGGGTCATCCATACCCATGAATTTACATCCCCAGGAACATTTTTTATTTTCCTTTTAATCTTTTATAATATTATGCCGTTCGCATTATTGATCAATTACCCACGAAATTACGTCCCCACGAACCAGCAAAATTTTGGTTACCCACGAACATTGGCCCCCACGAATTAAAATGATTCCACGGTATACCCTGGTAGCATTTGATTTCTTCAACATTGGATCAAAACAAAATTGGGAATCAAAATGATTGGTTATTTGGAAAGGTCGGATCTGTATCTTGAGAGATCAAGCTTATTATTATGGTTGACATTGTCTTTGTAAGTTTCACAACTACATCTGTATTTAATGTTGCACTGAATTGTAGATAACCTGTATTGTTCACCATCACTATAGACAGGAGGGGGTGTTGTGTTATTGTTTTCAAAAACAAAAACAAATTAATTTCTTGGATAAACACTGCTCAATGTCATTATGTTATTATCTTTCAAGTAAGTATCCTTAAACAAGAAGTTTCTAAATTGTGCAATGTACCTATGATATAAGTAGTCACAACCCATAGGTGCCAAAGGTCCTAAATTTGGGTACCGGTAGTGTGTGTCCAACACAACTTCACTTTCAATATTGTCATGTTTAGAAAAAAAATATTTTTTGTTCTTTCACTGCTTGAAACTTTGTAAGCTTGCTTAAGATTTACTGATCTAAGTCTGATAAAAATGTAAAATCTTACTGGTAAATTTCATTCTTAATACTGAGAAATCTAAAAATGCTATGGTGATTCCATGAACAGGTCTTGGAAGGTAAAGCATCTTAGATATTATCTGAATTCATACACTATGATACAGCACTGTTGGAATTGACAACATCATGTAGTGCAGTGTATTGAGAGTTTGTGCCATCAACAAGTTTCACTAAATTTCACACATCCGTCTTTCAGAACCCTATTTGAAGATGATGAGAACTGCCTGTGCTCTGTGACACTCTTCAGAAAAGTGGCGGAGGATTTCAAAAACAGATGTAGAGAGAACAAGTAGGTCAAACCTTACAATGTATCTTACCAAGCGACCTGAAATCTGCAGGCAATCTTCCTCAGTTTCATGATGAATTTCATTTGATTTTTAAGAGTAAAGGTGAATTTATTCATACAAGGATGTGAAAATGGAATTGAGAACTGCTTTATTAATATGCACATGTTTTGTGCTTGTTCTTTTCAGATTTATGGTAAGGGAGTTCACTTACAATGAAAAAGACATAGCAGATGGCAAAATGGAAATCTCAAAGCTGGAAGATGACAAGAAAAAGCAATATGTAAGTGTGGAGGATAAATGGTGTTTTACTAAATGCGACCAGAAAGATACTCTCATACATTTAATAGATGCTCACAAACTTACCATTGATGTATATTTAACACTTTTGTTATCCACATTCCACAAAAAAAAATAACTACAGAAAAAAAAAGTATTGTTGAGAATAGAATAATAAGGGAGAGAACTCTTAGTTTTGCTGTCTGGACATAATTTTTCTAGACATTTTCTAAAATGACTAGTGCAATTTTCTGATTTTTTTTACACCCTGTTACTTACGGTGAAAAGAATTTCAATTACTTGTGTATTTTAATATTGAAATATGAATAATGTTGAAATTGAGTCTTCTGATCTTCTGCTTACAATTTTCCATATTATGACTGATTAGACGAGTGCCTTCAGAGTTTCCGTTAGAAGATGTAGTCTTAGCAATAAGGATATGTTTTTAGGTTCCTTTCTGTAATATTTTTCTAGGAGTTTTGGTGAATGGCTGAAAGTGACTTTGAGAGAAGTTTTCGGCGTGGATCATGTCAAGGGTGGATATTTGTGGAATCGTTCTCAGGTTAGGCAGGTCTCTCCACTCGGTAATTTTGTGATTATTTCTTAACTTTTTCATTAAATGTTATGATAATTTTAAGAAAGCTCTTTGCATCATAATTTTTTGGCGGAGAGCGAGACACAATTGTAATCAGAGATCGCTTGTAACATGAAAGTGAAAGATGAACATGATATACAGTATATCATTTTCTTGGCACTGTGTGAGTTTGTATTACCCAATTTCTAATTCGTTATGCCTTGTATTTCGTGATAGAGTATCGGTTTACTGTCAAATTTCCTAGCGGTGTTAAATGAACACAAAGACGCCAGAAAGTTAACGAGAGTTCATTGAACAGATAGTATACGTATCATTTAGACAATCGGCCTGCATCTAGATGTATCTTTTTCTTGTAATAATGGGCTTTCGCATCATGTACGAGTATTTTTTTTACATTAATGAAGTTTCTGTTTGATACTTTAAGATTCTTCATTTTTACGAGTATTTTATATCGCGAAGTTGACATCATAACACTTAATCGCGGAACTTAAATTCAAGATTGTCTGGTGTGGAATGATAGTGTTTACATCTATTTTAGTACTCAATGATTAAAAGTGAAACTTTTATTTTGCGATCGTATGCTCTCGGAAATCTACAGCGATATAATTACTCCGTTTTATTAAGGAATTTACAAGTAGTAGGAAACCCTTTCTATTCTCCTCAAAGAAAATCTTGGATTTTTATTTTGATAATTTAATCTTTTTATGGTTAGTGCATTTTAAAGCTTTATGATTCTTAGAAGAATTTATATGTCTCAGTTTAAATCATGTCAGCTATGTCATGATGGCAGAGATGTGTTCAGGTTTTGAATTTCTTTCAGGCTGACAGATGAGATCGAGGCTTGGTTGGAATCAGCAAGTGTAGACTATACCCTATGTGGTACCTACAACTAGTTGGATTTAGTAGACAGAGTGATCGCTTCCCGGCCGACTTGTGTGAATATTCTTTTTTATGGTTGAAACGTTAGTGCTG
>CAJDSM010050666.1:7824-26858 GCA_903981925.1 Ostrea lurida | reverse complement strand
GTGAAGTATATGGGTTGATGTTGTTGATATAGGAAAATTCTTAGAGCCTTCCCAGAATCCACATTTGAATTACACTACTTCTTGCATATGTTTTGTCGCCAATACGTATAAAGTTACTCATCAACACGCTGTTAATATTTATCTTTTGAAAGGAGCAGTTTAGTGTAAGTACGGTTCAAATGTGGAGTTAATACCAAGTTTCATTTAAAAATGCAGTTGAATAATACTTACAGTCAAAGACAAAGCTTTGTCAGCGAACCTAAACACATTCCTCGGTAAGCTTCTAATTCTTGTCTGGGTATTTTCAACATCCCTAGCCCAGTTCACGTATGACCAAGCGGAATACTCCTCCGGGCTGTCCCTCGGCCCCAGAGTCTAAGATTTCCCAATCAACGTCCTGCGGTTTCAAGACCATAGGGGTCTGATCCCACCTCCAGGAACAAACTTCCTCTCGAGATATGGCGCCTCAAGCTCAACAGTGCACCTTTACAAATACTTCTTAGACAACGCGCAACTCAATCAAGGACTCAACCAGGCATATCCGAGAGGATTTCCCCTAGCATGGTTAATTGAGATAGAGGCATCAAAGAATCTCAGAGAAGCTACAAATGCTAGGTTTCACCATAATATATCTGCCAACTCCATTCGAAGTCGGATAAGATGTATAGGAGAGACATCGGCATAGTGCTCGCGACACGCACACACACACTTTCAAGACGCAGACAAACGAAGAACCCTCATACTGAGGATGCAGCCTCGGCAAACTGCTAAATTCGACAGTCGTCTGTATCTTCTTCCCCTCGCGAGTTTGCTATGACTTACTTACTTTGACTTAATCCTCTTTATTCCTTGAGGAAATAGGGCCGCTACCAACTCCTCCAGCGCACTGGGGTTTTCGGAGGTCCTCTTCAGTTCGGCCAGTGGTTATCTTGCGCATGATGCGGTAGCTGCCTCCGCCAGGTCTGTCTTGAATCCGGCCCCCACTTTGCGCTTCCCCTGAGGGTTCACTCAAGGGACTTGTCTGGTGGGTGTTTGGGACTTGGCTTTCGCAACGTGTGGCCGATCTATCCATTTCCTTTTCTTAATCTCTTGCTCGATGGGGAAAACTTGTCTAATTCTCCCCCAGAGGTCTTCGTTGGAGATACCTCTGGCCATCTGATGTTGAGGATGTTACGGAAGGCATCTGTGATGAAGGTTTTCAGATGTGAGAGTTGTCTTTGTGGGCGCCATGGTCTCTCGCACGTGTATCGACACGTAAAGTAGCTCACATGGCAGTCACGACACAATCCCCGAAACTACTTGTTGTGTTGGATAAGGATGAGGAACTCCAGATTGGGGCCGTAAGAGTGCGAAAGGTGTGCTGGCTTTGCGTTGATGCGGCTCCTGATGTTTCGTCCGCTCACCATTCTTGCTGACTCCGCTGCCTGAGTATGACTTGTCACTCTTTGATGTTTTCCTGGTTTTAGTTGGATGGGGGCAATGCTTGTTTGTTGTTGAATCTCATGACTTTCTGTCTTGGTCATGTTGCATCTTGAGCCCGGTCTTCTCGGCTTCCTTCGGCGACTCTGTTGAGCTTTTCGCTGAGTGTCTTGATGTCTTGGGACAGTACGCGGCGAGTGACGAGGTCGACGATATGTCTAGGCACACACAGAAGAATTAGGTGAATGTCACACGCGAGATCGTGTCTCACAGCCTATCTGTCGACTGCCAAACAGCAACAAGTCAGATTACTAGCACCATCAGGAAAATTGGTCATGTGGTGAGAGGGTTGGCATCTTGACGGACGCCGGTCTGTACGGTGGAAGAGTCGTACGCGTCAGATTACACGCGCAGTTCGATGTGGAGAATCCGTGTGCACGGCTGGCACCGTTTTCAGTTTAGTAGGCATGATGATCGAATGACTGCATGAACGAAAACTTTGGTGGAAAACCGTAGTGATGCATTAGTTCGCAGATTACTCCCTGTCGACACTGTCGAATCGCCTTCTGGAAGTCAACGAAAAGACACTGTACAGGGGAGTCTGCCAACTCCAGGGACTGTTCGAATGATGACCTTTATTCATCGGATATGTGTCAGTGCAGGATCGGTCTTGGCGGAACCCTGCCTGCCCTCCGGAATGTCTTGTCCAACGCGGTCTTCAGCCTCTCCAAGTGATCATGGAGAGACTTACCGGTATTGACAGGAGCATGATGGCTCTCCAGTTGTTGCAAGGATGAAGAGGTCTCCTTTCTTCGGCAGCTTTAAACCAGGGTGTCACCTTTCTTCCAGGTCGTCCGGCACACTCTCGTTCTCCCAGATCTTCTTCAGGAGAGGGCTGCAGCATGTTTGTGGAGGTTTGGGATGTTCGGCTTCAGGGCTATGCCTTCAGGGTTTAATTTCGCCTTACATCCTCGAAAAAAGTCTACACTACAACATAAGCCTCAAGGGAGCTACATACAGTTAAATCTATTCACGTTCCCCAGCATGCTATTTCTGCCCCAGTAAACCACCATATCCTCTGCAGTTGGGCCTGAACAAATAAATTGCACTGCGTTTCGGCAAGGGCCTCACCTGGCAATAGTGATTGTTCACCGATGCCTTCCCTGGAATCTCTATCTCTTGGGCATCCTCAGGAGCCCATTTCATCTGCTGCTTTCTCGGGTCCACTCCCGATTCCTGGGTGACAATTTCCAGCTTCAACTCTGGGTGCTACTGGCTACCACTGATCCATATACTCTCATGTCCCTCGGCAAAAGGTGGGGCTTAAAGCGCACATGCCTGTACTTTTTTCGGACAAATGGTTTCACGTGTTCCGGGTATCTGGTTTTGGGTTGCATGAACATTTGCCTCTGTGCTCCAGTAGACAATACAACAGTCTTCTAAGGATGCACGCCAGATATCTCTTAACAGCGAGAAGTTTCCCTTACTAGTGAGCTATCTGTAGGTCAAACATATCATTCCTCCAGACATTGACATAGAACCACCCTTGAATCAACCTTTGGGCTTTAGAACGACGCTGAACTGGGGGTCGTTTCTAGTAGAAGGTGCCTGTCAGCTCCTTTTCTCCTGATAGGTCCAGGACACTCCATATGGCAAACTCGCAGCTTTGCCGAACTTAAAACAAGTGGGACGTCCGTCTCGAGCATACCGGGGAGAACGCCTTGAGAACATTTATGTACCCCCAGCAGTTCAAACGGCTGCATTCCGTCCAACAACTCACTGGGAGTTCAGGTCTGGAGAAGGGTTTCTTGACTCTACCACCAGTTGGTGTCTTTCGGCTTTCGAGGACAACTCTAGCGAAAAATACTGGAAATACGCATTCGATCAACAGAGGCTGTTTTGGGCCTAGGTGTTGGGCTGCTAGAGGATAAAGCTACAACATGGTCTTTTCTGCTTTCATAACACAAACCGTATCACTACTTGGGGATGAATAATGAGGTAGAGTCGGGAATTGCCGAAGTCCGCCACGTGAATAATGTGCTCTATCACTCTTTCAAAGTCCACTACTTTACTGAGTTGAACCGACTGCCGTTAGCTAGGTGAGTTAATGCATCTTGTGAAAATCAAACCTCTCATCGAATTTCACATTTTTCCTCCCTAGATAAGGTTGGGCGAGATCTCCAGTTAGAGCGTGTAATAGTCACTGCAGCTCCCCAGAGGGGAAGCAGAAGTGATCATGCTGTTCACCCTTCTTCCACTGTTGACTCACAATTCAATCAAAGAACGATTTCAACTTGCCCTGCATCATAACAGATCCTTGTATCTAGCCTTACGCGTCCAAAGACATACATGTAAGGCGCTAAACCGTAATGCTGCCTGTGTGGGGTAATCTGGGGCATGCGAGTAAGGGATAGCTGTTGCTTCGGGGAAACTGCTCTCAGGTGCTGCGGTGCCCGGGGCTAAAGAATCTCTGCGCCCCCTTCCTTCGGGTTGGGCCAGGCTGAAGCGTAGTCATGTACTTAGGGCAGTGCCGAATGACAATCTGGGGGTCCGTCATAGCACTGGGTAGAAACGTTGAAGGTGTGAATTGGTCCAAACCTATTTCCCCCCAGTGGGTGTTCAAAGAATCAAATGCATGGGTTCCTTCCTTAGCATGGAATCGCGAGCTCTATTTTCCTAAAAACTCTGAAGGGGTCAGGTACAAACCCCGACCTAGGACATAGAATCCCCAAACCATAGACAGGTGATATCTCACTATAGGAGACATGAGGTAGAATAAAACCCCGGGGCCAGGAGTGTTCTGAACTCACCCTAACTCCAGGGTATACCTAACACCCCACCTAGAGGTACATGTTACGTGGGTCTCAACTTGCCACCTGAGACCCGACGAAAACTAGTAAGACTGATAAACTGGCATCCTAATGAAATAGTGCTTGAGTGACTAAAACCAATGATCAAAAGCAATAATGGCTAATTGCTGCCGTGAAAATGTAAATGTGTTAAAGCAGCACTGAGCTACATGTATACAGCACTAGCCATTGTCGGTGAAAACTTGTGACAGAGAGAAATGTGTGATCATTTCTAATATAAGTGATGGCCCGACCTTATGATAATTTCTTAATCACTTTTTAATGGTGCAAATATCAATTGGGAGTTTTTTTGTTTATTAAGTTTTTTCCCTTAGAATTCAAAGGATTTCCAAGATGGCCGCATTGAATTATTGAATTTTTTTTCTTTAAAATGATGTGTGATGTGAAGTATCATGATATTGTTAAATAAAGTACCGGTAATTTACTTCTTACTGATAAATATAACTTTTCATTATCAAAAATTTACTTTTATCATTTGGTAAACAAGTATAATTTATGCTTTTGTTTTAACATGGCCCCGACATTCCCGCATTTGGATTTTCAGGTTAGGTCCACTATATGAAAATATTTGTATTAAACTAAACTACCAACCATGCAAATTTCATGCTTTTACCACCTTTGGCATTTCTGTCAAAAATCTGCACACATCGGCCTGGACTATTATTGACATTATAAGCCACTAATTGTCGAATTCATAAGTGGACATTATCATACGCAACAAGTTACAATCCACAAAGTAATTAAAGCCCATTATTTCTGATTTTATCTCCAACGAACTAGCTTTTTTCTGGGACTACTTCCCTTTACAGACTTAATTTATGTGCTTGATTTCTTAACCTCGTCTGTCTATAGTAATTATACTCCGATAATTGACATCACGAATGCTAATATATAATTATTGGGCATTTAAAGGACCACAATAGGAGTACATTGTATATATATATATATTATTATTATAGAAGAGAGCGAGTTTTGAAACATTTCATATCGACACCACAATGTATTCGTTTAGAATATCATGACATATTCCATCATGATCACGTGCAACCTTGCATTCGGAAATTGCGAAAAGGCTACGTTTTCCTTAAGCTGTTGGTTGGGACATACTAAGTAATAATTAAGACGGAAGACAGGAAGGAACATTATTTCTTTGTTGGTCTCCTTTTTTTTAGCTGATAATATTTTACTCGCGCGCTTGCTAGCACACATCCGCATCAAACGTCATCCTTCATGCATTCATGTAAAATATGAACATCAGAAAATCCCATTTTCTGCTTACAGTGAGTAATAGTCCTTTTTAATACCTGTATATGATAACAGTCGAAATTGTCAAATCACATTCATGCAAATCATGACAAAATATCGGTCTGTTTATAAATATCGAACAAAATGCCGTTTAATATTCAATGCGATCATATTAATGGATATTAATGGATTCTGTTGTTGTTGTTTTTGTTTCCGCGCCCTTTCCTTTTTGTTTTTATGATTCATTTTAATTTCCCTTGAATTTTACATTGTTCAAGCTATCAAGAAGAACATATTCTTTAAAAAATTAATCATCTTACAAGAACTGTCAATTTGTGAAAAGTTATAACATATATATATTTTTTAAAATTCCATCAAAGATGGATATATTTCCAAAAAAAAAAAAAGGTTTCTTGAAAGTGCAAAATTGATCGCTTCTATCAATTCTCTGTCCTGTGATACATCGATGTATCCGTTCATCAATAATCTAACAATTAATTGGTCTGATTTAAATCTTTTTCAAAATTGTTTCATAGTCTCCTTTTGTTATGCATTGGAATACCTTAAGACTACCCCATAAACAATGCAGGTGTTGCAAGCGCATACGGGCATATTGACAATCTGAGACAGGAATTGATCTCTTTACTCTACAAAAACGCACAACCAATTACGGATAAACAGTGCGTGGACAGTGTGGGGAAAACCATATTTGGAGGTATCAATCTTACCACAATTTTTTTTAACGCATTTTTTAATTGCTTGATGCTTGCGGAAGTTTTACATGTACGTACGTGATCATTTAAAACAGACCTTTAGAAACAGTGCGAAACGTCAGATTTTAAAATGGTAGTTATTATTTTAATACAAAATTCTTTTGGGGGAGGGGTTTAATGATATGTTTCTCAATTCGAACACGATACCTGTTGCATTCCATCGTTTGCGTCATGTATTATCGCACGCGGTCTCTTTCAAATGTTTGCGTTTGTCTAACTTGTCAAAATAATCATCGCAAACAAGGATGTCTTAGTTTATCGTTGCAATCCACAATCGCATTTGCATCCTCGGTGTGATATATATATAATATATATATAATCGCAGTGATAGGAACAGCCCCATCCACAATATAACTGAAACAATGAAGAACATATTATGAAGATCGTCATTTTCGCTTAGACTACGAGTTTTCAAGACATGTTTTTAGTACAGCCCCCCCTTTCTGTCGCCACGTAATGTTAACATGATCAATCGTTGTGTGTTCGATAAATAAAAGATAAATATAATTTTATTCGATAAGATAATTTTTTTGAAGATCGAGCAGATATATAATTATTTCTTAAAATAAATGCCTCGTTCACAACGGATTCACATCAGATTTTGCTTCGCAATTTTTTTTTTTTTTTTTTGGATGCGAGGTAAACTAAATGCGCAATAAATTTAAAATTCGAGTGAATTAAAATATAGCTTTCACACGGCGTAATTATGCAATGAAATTTTTTGCCATTTTCAAATTAACAGGTGCGTGAAATAAATCAAATGGAGTTTTATTTTATATTTTCTATTTTTTAAATCTATTTTACTATATATTTTATTACTTTTTTAGGTTTTTAAAAAATAGTATTGTGTATACAATTATTGTTCAAAAACACTATATACTGTATTAATGTCATGTAACTGATCTATAAGCATGCAGTTTATCGTTTATTGTTCTTCACCCGGGGGGTTGGGGGGGGGCACTTACTCTTACCGATAATTAAGGGATGTGCCGCTGGAATAGGTACATGTAGCCTTTTTCCACAGAGAATATATGACAAGGTATAGAAATCAGCATGAACTATATGATAAGGTAATGTTTTACGTCAATTAATTAATAGAAATGGCTTCAATTTGATCCAGCTTTTGGCAGTTCTTGTTTTGTCATATGGGAAAAGGTCACCATTTGAACAGAAATTATAATGAAAAGGTAACAATTCTCAAATCTAAAATTATGAAAAGGGTAGGGGGGTCCTGCAATGTCAGCGGCACATCTACCATAAAATTACGAAGTGGTCCCCCGGGATTGTTCTTATAGGTTTCCGAGAAAAAATAACGAGTAATTTTTGAGGCGAGCAATCAATCGAGACGACAAATATTTTTGACATTGATCCCATTCTCCCCACCCGGAATAATCTCTTTCTGCATTCCGCTTACTTTTATGACGTGTATGAATTCCAAACCACTGCGTATTTATTAAAAATTGCTTTAAAATATTTTCTTTCTTTTTAAATCATATTTCTAATTGCATTTAAACGCAATACGAATCATTTCGTATAATCAATTATGCGGAGAACAAATATACGTAGCCCTATTGTACATGTGTTTAAATGTCAATACTATATTTCATTATTTTTTTTTAATATCAATATAACATGAATTAACGGGTATAGATATTGCGCATTAGTCTTCGGTTTTGCATTCAAAGAGGAATTTGCTGCGCATTACAGACCCGAACGTAAAATTTAGATATAATTAAACGAAGCACTGTGCATTTAAAAAAAAAAATCTCCGTGTTATAACGGTTCAAATTTGCAATCGTTCAATTCTCTTATCGCGGAAAGACTTACTCTTAACAGGATGGATTTAAACAACAAAATGCTTTTATTGTGGTTTATCGGATGACGAAGGTAGCCGCATTGCAGAAGAAAAAAAAAATCATAACCCGAAGTAAGCGGGCTATGGTTTTTGTCTGCAATAATTGCTGCCTTTAATCCACCGATAAAAAGAACAAAGAAAGAGATTTTATTGTTTATTTTATATTTTGAATGTATTTTTAAAACATACTACTAGAAAAGTAATAGGTCCATGATTCTTGACCATTTCGTTCCTTTAATCAAATGGACGCCAATTGCAACCTTTGACCTTGGCGGCGATCTTTACGCGACCGGGTGGTACTATTCAGATCAAATTAGTTTGCAAAGAATGGAATAGCAATAAAAAAAAAAAAAAACCAAAGATTTAAGACTTGTTTAGTTAGAGTGAAGTTGCATAACGACGGCAGTTTTGTCAAGAGTCGAGCGACCGATCCCAAACCAATGACCACCCAATGATTTCCCTAAGATGAGAGACTTGAAAGATCATCAATTCTAAAGGACATGTGTACTAAATCTTAAACGGCCTATACTGAATTACTGGATGCGATGAGGATGTAGCTGTAGATCTGTCAAACGGCGAATGAGGAAGATTTTTTTTAACAATTCGTAAACATTAAATGAAAGTAAAATAAAGAGACAGAATTTGAGATATTTAGGGACGCTTGTCCTCACCACCGTGTAGGATAACCTTTGGGGAAGAAACAGCAAGAGGACAGGTGTATGGCTTGATTGTACTGTGGTGAAGAAGTATAATAAGCGGCAACCCAGAGCGGGTCAACTTACTCATTTACATATGCTCCGAGAATTTTATTGAACCGCATCTATCTCTCACTATGATTGATTTGCGGTTTTTTTTTTTAAGTTTTAAAAAAGATTTAGAGATGAATTCATAAATCAAATAACAGACTTTTTACAATTACATGCACATTTAATTTATTTGTTATTTTGTTTGGATTGTTTAAATATTTTAGTAAATGGGTTGATAAAGTAGAGTTCCATGCACTTGGAATTTTATTCCTACTTCTTTACGGGTGGGAGTTAGTTGTGGAACAAAGACACAAAAAAAGAGAGAAATCAGCCCAGTATTTATTGCTGAACTAAGATATTCTAATATAATCTTTAGGGAGATTAAAGTGTAATTTTAAAATTACATTTTTAAATTTAAAAAAAAAAATAGATCTTTTGATCCGCTAACAGCGTCATACCTCTCCGCTGAATTGAAATGAACATATTTATTGGTTTATAATTATATAACAAAGGGTCGGGCACAAGTTCTGAAAACTTAGAACGGCCTTCTCCCATCGTTACAAAGATGAAACAAAAACCCAAACTACAATGCTATCAAACGGGTCATTTAACATACCTATGAAACAGGGTCTGTAAATATACTTTCTTGAATTTAACAGTTATCGTATATGCTATTTTATATACAAAAATAAACTTAAAAACGACCAGATCTTTTTATAAACAATTGTACATAGGAAAACAATTTTCATTGCAGTAATAATTCAATAGAGTCATCTTCCCCATAGTAACACACGATGCTCCACTATGTAATAAATTATCCATCCTAAAAAAATAGCATTAAATAAATCCTTTCCTGTAGCATCGAGTAACTTAGTGCAGGAGAAACAGTAATGATAAGCGTCCTCTGTTTTACCCCACAAGAACAAAGAGGACTTTCAATAATGTTACATCTGAATGTAAAGGCAAAGATAACGATCAGGATCAATCTTGTAAGGCCTAAATAGAATACAAAAACAAGAGTTGGCGCCAGTCACGGACCCCTGGACAAACCAGAGGTGGGATAGGTGGGCCTAGGAGGAGTAGCAACCCTGTTGACCGGTCACACCCGCGCTCGAGCCACTCCGTACTTCTCGCACTCCCAGTAAACGGAACAATCCGTAGTCAAATCAGTGTGGTGAAAAGCGTGTTAAAATGGCTATGAACACATCAGACAGCATTTGAAACCAATGATAGGTCATTTGGTAAGCTAAATTGTTTAATAAACGACATAGATTTACGAAATGCTGCCTTTAAACGTGACTGGTTGAAACCCTGCAACAACACCTTGTCTGTAAGTAGCTTGCCTCGATTGTCAAAAACTGATCGTACGCAGAACAAGCTCTGCGTAACCGAATAAGTTGAGAGACATAACACCCCCATATGCAGGTGATGAGGAATATTGCTACATAATATGGCAAGTTTACGATGGGAGAAGCTGAAAATCGTCCCCGTTTGTCATAAGAGTTGATAGGTTAGTTTGCCCGTTAATAGTCAAATGTTCAATAAAAATATCCAAGTCGAAGCAGACAGGAAGACTGTGTGTCCTTTATTTCTAGTTCGGGTGGATCTTGAATCGAACATACTGATGAAAATCATTATTATTGTGGATAAAACAATCGTCAATATAATCGAAATGTTGAATTAAAGGCCACGCAGAGAATCAATTCATACAAAAATGCGAAGTAACATATGTTCAAACGTAAATCAATCCAAAAAACATATACAAAATCGAGTGTAGCCAAACACGGACGCTCGACGAAAAAGCGAAGGTGGAGCAGGTGCCAATAGGGAGTAAACATCCTCTGCTGACCGTCACACACCGCCGTGAGCTTATAGTCGAAACATAAGTAATCCCGGCTTACCCGTCAGTTCAAATCTCAGATGAGGAAATGACAGTCCTAACAAAGGGTATGAAACAAATCATCACATAATGATCTTAGTGTAATTTTGTAATCTGCAACAAGTACAATATAGCGACCGTAGAATTTTGGCAAATGAATCGACTTTAAACGAGATTCGTATTATAACCCTGCAACAAACTTTTTGTTATAGTTGCCTTCGCTTTAAAAAAGTCCCATACGCTAGATGCCTACATGCGTCCATCAATCAACTGGGAATATACACACCATAAGCAGGTGATAGTGGTATATTACTACATAGAAAAGGAAGGACAGTGCAAAGTCAAAATCATCACGTTATCATATAAGTTAGTTGTCAGTCCATGCATTAGATCAAATAGTTGAAGTAAAATATCCAATATGAAGCAGATCGTCAGATTCTGTGGTGTCCTTTATATCGAGTTCTTTCGGGATATATCACAATGGACATAATTGTGAAAAATATGATTGCTTATTGATAAACATCATCTATATACTATATGTAAGGTTGAAGACACGGGCAAGTTTTTTGTTTTATCCTGTACAGTTTCTTGTAAAACAGAATTTCTGCTTCATATAATATAAAATAAGTCTGCCAATAAGGGGCACAACTTAGGCCCATTGGAATACCATAACGGATGGTTGGAAGACCTGTTCTCCAAAGACTACATAATATTACTATAAGCAACACAAAACATGCTTCTTAATATCTACTCCAAGCAATCAACTTGTGTGGGCAATCAGAGTGTTTTTCTAACAAAATACGGTCTTGTCCAACGACTAGAAATTCGTAATTTTCGGGTGCCGTTTTTGTTTAAAAAGCATTATCTTATAATCTGAAAAAGCTAGATTTTTAATTTATGTGAGGAATCGTGGTGTAAAGTGTGGAGAAATCATACGTTTGAAATGGCAGTCAATTTTTGAAAAAATTCCTGTGATTTTCAGGTATCCAAAAGCTTTAGAGTTTAAAGAATCCCTCTGAGACACCACTTCTGGAATAAAGGTAGTGGAAGCAGTATCCTATGAGATTCTTTGAATAGCTGTTACGTAGTTTAGTCAAAAAGTAAGGAAAGAGGCTTTTTTAATTCAAATTGATCTGATTCTTCGGAATATTGAAGTATTTAAAACAGAAAGGTGTTTTGAAGAATTTCATCTTTTTGTGAAATTGCTTAGAGTGTAAGTAGGATTCCAGATGTGATCAAATATTACAGAGCTATCAGAGATTGATGGTTACATTAAACCATCTTCCAGATAGCCACCAAATTTAATGGGGGCTTCCTTAAACATTTGTAATCATCAATGGCGGCTTGGCCATTCAATCCGTTTTACATGGTATTAAGCCGTAGGTCAACCTTCTATTACTGGTTCAATCTGGAATTCATAAAATTGACAAGAGAAACTTATTCAGTAAAATAAATTTTAAATTTATCTTAACTTTAAACTTAAATGCCTACAATGTACTATTTTCATTTATTACACTGGTTACTTTCATATTTTAGAGCTCCAGTACGGACCATACCACAAGCCAATCTGTTGAAAATCATTTCACTGCAATGGATTGCGTTTGCACAACAGGATAATCGAGTGCCTGATCTCAAGCTGAAGTGCAGATATACTAGATAATCCTATGGAATAATCCGCAAATTGCTCAAATTTGAAAGTTAACACGTGGCCCTTTTCAACTCCTCGTAAAGGGCAATTGATTAAGCAAAATAACTTAATAAATTCCCTTCATTGGTCGAAGTGTTACCCGTGGTTTAATTGCACTTGGACATGTTCTCGTAATAACATTTTTCAAGTTTCCATCTAATTCCATCCAAGAGTTATGACTTATTTTATCCTCATCTTTCTTAACACCCTTTAATCATAGGGAATCTGTTTCCCGCCAAAAGATGTTTAGAAACTTGGGAAACATTTACAGTCGCTAGACTTGAAGAGGACATCATTCTGAACCAGATCTCCGTCAACAGCAAGAAACAATGAATACCATGGCAACCTCAACGATGTTGCAGTCACTTCGACATCTTTCCGTATCGATGGACTTTTCAAATAAAACTTTTGACAGAAGATTTTCTAAATCTAAAAGGCCTGTCTCATTTGGATCTCTCTGGATTGACTGGACATGTGCAAATTGGTTCATTGGAAAACATTTCTTTACATATCTTCCTTCTTTGTCACGACCTTGATGTGTCTGGATTGTGAACTTGAAGGTTGTTAAACAGGGGCGGTTATCAATCTAAATTTTGAAAGAACTAATCTTATCCTTTAATGACGAAAACTCACATTTCGAGTTTGCAAAACATTTCACACCTGACTTGTTTTTCACCTCCATAAAATTCTTAATCCTTGAAAAATTACATTGTACTAAGGGCAATGGGAACCCAGCTTATGATACAAGACCTTAAATACCTCCGTAACACTCAATGAAGAATGAATATTGTGGACAACGCGTGGAGCTGTTTGAAAACTCAAGCGTCGGCTATTTACTCGAGTTCATCTCAAGAGCTATTGATGTCAAAGAATAGATTTACTGGGTTTATTCTAATAGAATTACTTCTTAAAACTTAAAGTACATTGAGCCAGTACATAATAACTGGGTATATATCGACAAAAATATGAAAAGTATGTGGATTCTACTGTGATGAGATGCAGGAAGGGAAATAAATATTTGAATATCGGGAATGACATAAAACATTAGAAAAGAGAACAGATGAAAGTTACATCTCATCTTCAATGGTCAAGCTTTTGCCGGTGCTCCAAACTAGAACAATTGATGTTCGAAATTCATAGTAGGATCTGTAATTAGAAACAGGCCAATTCAAAAACAAGTAAAAGACAATTCATCTGCAAAATAATATCTTCCAGAAGATGGGAGGGACCTGTCAAAGGGTTGAATTCGTTCACACGTAATAGATTTGTCAAACAATGGCTGTACGTATAGTCGTCTGCTTCTTCACAAATCTTTCAACTGTTGAAAAAATTATAACTAGCAAATAATTTTTGGAGAGAGCTTAAAAAATAGATACTTTCATACACTAACAAATTAACTCATCTCGACATGTCAATAATAGAATAAGTCAGTACGTCGCGATCTTTACATATGAGAAAATTACGGGTCATTTGACTTAAGTTTCATGCATAGCAATTATTGATTCAAAATTAGATCAAGAAAAGTCTTGAGTCAATTGTTATCCCAAATCAGATTTAACTCGAATTTTCCAGTTCTGTTAGACCGCCAAATAGATGACGTACTCAAGGAAGAAACTAACACTTGAAAAATCATTTGCTTCACAATCCACTAATGTGCGTTTGCGAGACTCTTCGTCATTGAAATGGATGTACGAAAAAATAAAAGTCAAATCTGTGGAATTTGGAACATAGAAAAATACACTGTTTCGAGCTATGACACAGGTTTATAAACTTCACTAACTTGAACAATGTACTTGAGCTACTGAACAAGGATGCGCCTCGTATTCGGAATTAATAACCGTTGACAACTTTCTCTATTATAGTGTTCTCGTGATGACAATAGGTAGAATTGTGTACAATAAGATGGAGAATCCGCTAACTTGTTCTACATACGAAAAGCCGACTTCGTGGATACACGGCGACTGTCAAAGAAGAAAGGACTATCAATTTTGATGCATTTGGTGCGTATGCAACAGATGAATTACGTTTATTAAAAATGAAATGATAAAGAGTGGAGGGAAATGGGGGCTTACACTTTGTCTCCCACAGTAGATATTTCTTGCCAGGTTTTGAAATTGCGAGAAGAACATTGTTTCTGCCATCAACAAGAGCCGGAAAACTATTGTTGTTTTTGTCACCACGAAATATATAGAATCTTACTGGTGTAATTTTTGAGCTCAATGTAGCACGAATGGAGAGCATCTATTCCGCGATAATGAAAACATTCTTTTGGCTTCTCTATGTACAAACATATAGGCATCACGCGGTGGACATAGTCCGGCTATTCTATTTGGATATTAATTGAGATGAATCTTAACATCGAAGTTTCCGAGGAGGAATCTGAAAGAAATTTTTCTGGAATATGTCGTGCTTGCCTCAACATAGAAACTAACAGTTGTTTGTGATAAATAGAAAATCTGTAATTTAAATGAAATGCTAGCCGTGTGATTAATGACTGTGTCACTAATACTTATCTTATATTAAATATTAGTTTTTTTTTTTGATTAAATTTTTCAAAAGGGTACCTTTCCGCATTGTTTGATAAATGTAAGAGCTCAAGTGAAAGAACATTAGACTTTTAAAGAATTTTGTTTGTACAATGTATATGCATATATGCAAATATAGATTATAGGTTATAAGACTTTGTATGGGAAAATATGACGACCGGAGTTTTTTTGGGCGTCCGGACCGAGCTTGCGAGGTCCGTTCGCGACAAAAGACGAGGTCGTCAAATTTTTCCTATAAAAAGTCTTAACCTTTTTATTTATATATTTCAATTCACTTAGAAACCAACAAAAATTTTATTTTTTAACCTTTTATAATAGTTTAAACAGACAAGAGTTGAAAAAACACGAAAAAATTTGGAAACTTAAAAGTTTGTTGACGGGTTTTAACGAACGTCAAGAAACGTGCCTCTATTATGACGTCATAATCAATTTCCAATTTTTGTTCATTATGACGTCAGCTTGGCGGCCGAAAAGTTTCCGGGCATGTTATCGTGTGATATTGGCCCGCAAAAACTTTAAAAGGAAAAAGAGGAAGATGAAATTGACAGTATATAATAAAAGATAGATACAATATATATATATGTACACTTTGCCATTAGCTTACAAAAGTATTTCCAATCCCTTTCTACAATCAGAATACTATATACAAGCTACTTCAGCTTGAAGCTCTATCTATTCAAACCATATGTATGCTAAAATTATGGCATTTTAAGTACACATACCCTCACCGAGGAACATATATACCTCTTTTGAAAATCATTATTGTGATACACTTCCTACTGAGTTATTATTTGTAATGTTTGGCGCTGCAGGTTTCGAACAGTCTGTTGGAATTTCAGTGGGCATGAATTGTGCTCTTCTTTTTTAGCTGAACCTTTTATATTCTTGCAAGGCAGATATTTATTCGAAACCTTCTACACGAAAAAAAAGAAATCTCTAGCGGTGGCCTTTGTTTCGACATTTCGATACATTGAAGTTTTTATTCAATGTAATAAATCATTTATGATAACTTTCATTCATGATGTCGATCGATATATCCCCAGAGAACTAATGGATAAAGGACATCACATGAGTTTTCCATGTCTGCTTCGTACTTGGATATTTTATTGAACATAGACATTACTAGCAAACAATACTGAACTTTATGACAAACGGGAACGATTTTAGCTACTCTATTGTCAAATCCCAACATCTATGTACAAACAGTCGTGATACCTTTTGCATATGGGTGTTATGTTCTCCAACTTATTCGATATGCCAGAAGATTGTCTGCGTATGATCAGTTTTGAATCGAGGAAAAGCTACTAAAAACAAATTGTGTCCACAGGGTTTTCACAAGTCACTTTAAGGCAGCTTTCGAAAAGTCCTACGGTCGTTATAACGATTCTAGTTTGTTAGTGGCCTGCATTGAATCAAATACTGTTTGAATATATTTGATAGACATGCCAAACCGTTTTTCATATACTTGATTTGAATACCGATTACTGTTTTCCTGATCAAGACAATGTGCTCACAGCGGGTGTTGAGGGGTCGAACAGGGAAAGCTTACTACTCCGGCCCTGATCCCAACTTCTGGTGCATCAAGGGGTCCGTGTTTGCAAAACTTTCTTACGATTTTGGTATTCTTTTCAATTCACGAGATTGATAATTGTTTGTTATCTTTGACTTTATATTTATGGAAAATATTTGTCGTGTATTTGGCAGCAGATAGACTGTTGCGTTAGTTCTAATCAAGTAAAAATTGCAAACTGGCGTGGCTGGAAGTGCTAAAAACTTTTGGTAATTTTATATGTGACAGGAAAACCTCGAAATTGATAAACTTTATGCACGCGAAATAATGTTACCCGACCTATTTGAATAAAAACATCACTTAAAACAACCATCCCTTAAGATAAATTAAAGACTAGACTTTTTAACATTATAGACAGTTGCTTCTTCAACTAAAATGGAAAAAGGAAATATTCATATCTAGTGATCAGTCATTCTAAAAATTTTACTTTGTTAAACTCCACTCTGATTCTACACACAAATACTCTCAAGTTCATATTAAAGCATTACTGGAGCTCCTCACTGATAATATCTTTGTAATTGTAGGTGCTCAGGTCTTCAAACAATCTGTTACAATTCCCAAGGTCGTGAATTGTACTTTTTTGCTAGCAGATCTGTTTTTATATTCTTAGGATGCAGAATTCATTTAAAATCTTCTCCATACGAAGAAATCTTTGGCGGTGTCCTTCATTCGAAATTTACATATATCGACGACATTTTATATATTAATAATGAAAATTTTCATTCATATGTCAATTTAAAATATCCAAGCAAACGAGAACTAAAAGATACCATAGAGTCTACAATATCTGCTTCGTACTTGGATATTTTATTGAACATAGAGTCATAGACATTAACGGCAAATTAACAACTCAACATTATGACAAACAGGATGATTTCAGTTTCTTCGTCGTGAGTTCACCATGTTTGTATAGCAACCTTCCATCGTCATCTGCATATTGTGTGTATGTCAAATATGCTAGAGCTTGTTCTGCGTATGATCAGTTTTTTAATCGAGGCAGACTACTTACAAACAAGTTGTTATTGCAGTGATTTCAACAATCATTTTGCAAATTCAATGATCGTTTTAATAGCGATCCAGTTTGCTTGTCATTTGGTTAAATGCTGTCTGACGCGTTTTATAGTAGTTATTAAGCCATTCTTTATACCATTTCATACCCTTTGTTAGACTGTCATTTTCATACTAGATTTGACGACGGGTAACCCCGTTTACTTTGTTTCGACTACAGGCTCACGGCGGGTGTGACCGGTCAGCAGAGGATGCTTACTCCTCCATGGCACCTGATCCTGCCTTCGCTTTCATCGAAGGTCTGTGTTACCCTACACTCGATTTTGTATGTGTTTTTTGGACTATGATTACGTTTCATACTTTGTTACTTCGCCATTTTATCTTTATACGTGTGATTTTTTTAAAAATAAGGCAAAGCACATTTGACCAAATTTACACGTTTTACAAATAGACTGGGTGATGTTAGAGATACCTTATCTTGTGTCATGATACTGTGTATGTCTAAGAGATATCTAAAAAAAAAAAAAATGAATTGATGTCCTAAAATGTTGCAAAAAATGTCAGGAGTGCAATACCATTTTTGTGAAATAAAATCCTGTCTATCAAAACAAAAAGATCACTATCAAAAGAAAACTGTTGTTTAAAAATCTTCAATCTATATACTTTTAAAATCCAAGAAATGATAAAACTCTTTAAGCTTAAGATATGGCTTTAAACTCAGCTCAAAAATATGTAGTGCAATGCCAAAAGTGCAACACAAAGAATGACCAATTTGTGCAATAAAGTACCTTGAGAATTAAACAAATTGAATATCAATTGAACTATATAAAGAAATCTAAACTTTTAAAGAAATATATCTTCTTTTAATTAGAAGTTTTAAAGAAGTAACTGCTGGCATCCATGTAAACTTTGAGGAAGTCAATATAATGTACCATTGGAAAGATATAAATATACCCCCAAAAGTTTATTGTTACAAGTGATTTTATCAGAATTAAGTGGACAAAAGTTGATGAAATTTCCACACGTTTTTATGCATGCATATGCCCTTTAAAATGACTGTAGTTGAATGCTGTCGGACGACCTTCATGTANTAAGTGATTTTATCAGAAGTGGACAAAAGTTGATGAAATGTCCACACGTTTTTATGCATGCATATGCACTTCAAAATTAGTTGAATGCTGTCGGACGACCTTCATGTATGACCAATTGTATGACGATGTTCATTTTGATTATTTTGTTTACCTGAGCAAGAAAGGGTTCACGGTGGGCGTGACCGATCAACAGGGGATGCTTACTCCTCCTAGGGACCTGATCCGATCTCTGATGTGTTCAGGAGTCCATGTTGGCCTTACTTGTAATTATGCAAGTATTCTTTAGAAGACTGGAGAGGCTTATCCCCACTTCAGAACAGTGAATGTACAACAATGCATCTATCA
>CAJDSM010050665.1:0-10679 GCA_903981925.1 Ostrea lurida | reverse complement strand
ACGGTACCAATTGTGATGCACCAGATGCGCAATTGAGATGACATCTAATTGAATTGAAAAATATTGAAGTGTAAGCCCCTAATTCCATATGCATAATACAAAAACTACCATGTATTGTGGGCAAACTTGCCTGAAGTTCAATATGTCGTGGTCGGCAAAGCTGTTTATATCAAACTAGTTACATTTCTTTCATAACTGCAAAAAGTCTTAGCAATTACTTATTCATTGCAAATAAAAATAATGCAGATCTACTGAAATGTTCTTGTTATCAAACCAGCAACAAGTCTAATTTCAGCCAAAAGCTTGTCAATATCATAAGGCAAGCTCATTATGCAAATTCACTGACTTTTAATTTACAATTCATCTTTTTCACCATGAATTAAGAAACAAAGTACTGAATTAAGAAACAAAGTTCTACAGAGTGTCTTCTGCTGCATGTCACAAATTGTTTACCTACACTAAAATGTGTATCTAACATAGAATAATTTCACAAAGGGAAATAATTTGTTAGAGATCAGCATTAAACTGGTAGCCACCTGTTGACTCTTGTATCTCTCTTTGTTTTTAGCACAAATCAATGGGGACCAGTTTAAAATCAGCCTAAAAGTGATTTTTTTGTATTTTCTATGGCCTTTTATAAAGAAATATTTTGAGCCCATTCTATAATTTTGAGAAGTTGTAGGTCAAGCATATGTGCTTCATTTTATCAAAAACAAAGTAAAGAATTCCTCAGACATTTTTTTCAAATACAAGCAGAAAAAGGGGTAGATGTATTTGCCCATTTTTAACTGGAAAATCAGTCCTAAAATGTTCTTTTGTAACAACCTTAAACATATAAGTTTCAAAAAAAAACATATATCCCAACTTTTTAAAAAAAAAAAGGGAAGTGCATATCTAGTGCATTTAGAAATGTTTCCAGTGGGCTATTTTCCTGTGGGGCCTATATATTCATGTTTTGCTTTATTTGACTGGCGCTTCCATCACAACAGCTAGGAATATAATTTTTATATACAACTTATTTTAATACTAAATAGACATACTTGAAGAAAAAAATTACTTGTAAGAGACTATCAAACATCCCATGTCCAGCATATTTTGGTCCTTACAGATAATCAGTGTTAATAAGGAACATTAGAAATGAGTTGATTCAGTCTTGTCATTTACATAAACATCAACAGTGTAAAAGGTGTCAAACTTGTGACCCATATCGTTCACACCGAAACAATTCACAGTGTTTGTGCTGCATTGTAAATCTGAATGTACTTCCTGCCCGTTCTTCACATTGTTATTTTGAACAATGTCCACATTAACTTGTTCTACACCATGTATGATTTTATCCTCATACAGAATTTTCTCTTTACACACGGTGCTATAAACATATTCTTCGCATCCGTTTCCTTCAATCTCTGTTATTTGTACATGTCCGTTACGGACACAATCTTTTGAACCTGTAATCTCGTTATCCTCGGATAAAACTACATTTACCATGACCTCATTGATTTCTGTGTAAATGTCATCCACTGTATGATTTCCACGTGACACTTCATGTTTATGTGATATTGTGTTATGTTTGCATATTTCTCCTATAATTATTGACATAAACACCAGTAATATAAGTATTCCGGATGTTATTATTATTGACGTAATAATATCATTGATGTGAAATTCAGACGTTTCGTTACCGTTTCCATTTTGTGTTGCATTTTCTGTAACTTTCGCGGTAGATTCTGAAGACGTGAAATTATCCACTGCATATGGCCCCGCTTCTAAAACAGAATATTTTTCTTCTCTTTAGTGCGAGAGTACATTTATGTAAAACGAAGAACATATATGTACATGTAGTAGTATATGAACATATGATATGAAGCCTCTCAGTCATTTTAACAAAGGAACTCCAATCAAATAACTTTTTTCCAGTTAGAATAAACTTAGATGTGGTGTAAAATGGATTCCGATTAATCATACGGAAATTCTATTTAACATAACTCCTGATAATTGCACGGTTTTTTCACTCTTCATCGTAGGGCATATTCCTCGTGATATTCAAAATATACACGTAATATCCACACGAATGGAAAATATTGATAATTACTTTTTGCCTTTTAATGAAAATGCGAATATAACGAACAATGATCTCATAGATCATACATGAAATAAAAAAACAAGCGTTAGGCAAACACGGACTCTTGGACATACCAGAGGAAGTATCAGTTAGTTTGGGTGAATAAGCATCCCCTGTCGACTGGTCACACGCATCACAAGCTCTTATATCTTGATCAAGTAAACGGAGTTATCCATTGTGAAATCAGTATGTAAAGAACGGGATAAAAATTAGTATGAAACACGTCTGACAGCATTTTACCATATGACTATTATTTGACTGTTATATTGACCATAAAATTTTCGAAAGGCTGACATTTTTAAATGAGATATCAACGTGTTTGTCAGTATTTTGCTTTGATTTCAAAAAATGTATCATACATGTACATAGAAAAAGCTCTTACAAGTCAACTCAATTCGATTGATTTTATAAGAATTGTCTTTAAGGAAAATGTCATCTCCTTTAAAGTACTTTTCAGCATAGAAAATGAAAAATGAAATTTGACACTGAGATTTCGCTCCAAATACCTAAAAATAAAAGACACTTCTATCTTCCACATCTGTTTGGGACCTAGATATTTTAGTAAACATAGACATGAACGGCAAACTAATTAACTATTTCAGTTTCTTCATCGTCAAATTTCCATATTAGGTAACAACATTTCCTCATCACTTGCATATCGTGTGTACGTCTTTCAACTTATTCGATACACAAGAGCTTGTTCTGCACATGAAAATGATCACAAGCAACTTACAGACAAGTTGTCGTTGCAAGGGTTTCAACAGCCACATTTAAAGGTAGCATTTCTCAAATTCGTGGTCCTTATAACGATCCATTCTTCGAGTCAAATGCTCTCCATTTACCTGATCAAGACAATCGGCTTAAGGAGGGTCTGACCGGTTGACAGGGGATGCTTACTTCCCAACTCATGATCCCACATCGGGTCATGTTTGCCTAACTCTTCATTTATATTATGTTTAGGAATTACAAGATTGATCAAGGTTTGCTATTGACACTTTATCAATTTATTAGATATCTAAAAATAAATTCCCTCTCAATAATAGAATTATAAACTTGACATCAGAAATGCACCATTACTGTGCAATATTTAATTCTTTGATTTTGCTGGGATTTGGATCACTTACGAAAAAATTATATAAAAGTGATATGGGTGGATAGTCGAAGAGTTGACGATTATGTTAAACAATGCAGCAGTTGCTAATGAAATATAATGAACAGTGATCAGTCTTATCAATCACATCATACTTGCTGCAAATAATTTTTGAATGGTGTATAATGTTGAAAGAGATGAGAGAAGAATAATGGGAATTGAAGTATGAATACTTTTATTTTCCTATAAGATTATTTTGACCTAAAAACATGATATATAATATGATTTAAATTGTCGGCCAATTAAAAGCTACTTCTGTTATAATCCCATATCACAATGAAGATAACTAATAAATTTTCTTCATATATTTGATTTAAACTTTGTAATCGCTTTTAAAGCCCTATTTACACAATATGATTTGGCAGATCTGCCTTGCAACATCTTTAAAAAACATATCGTTTAAAAATGAAAATCATAAGACAGATATGAAGTCAAATTTATATGATAAGCGTGATGACTTTAACTTTGCAATCGTCAACTTTCCTTTTCTATGTAGTAATATACCACTATCACCTGCTTATGGTGTGTATATCTCCCAGTTGATTCGATACGCAAGAGCATGCTATGCGTATGCGGACTTTTTAAAGCGAGGCCAACTAATAACAAAAAAGTTGATGCTGCAGGGTTATAACGAATCTCGTTTAAAGTCATCATTTCGCAAATTCTACGGTCGCTATAATGACCTTGTTTGCGATTACAAAATATCACTAAGTCATATGTTGACTGATTTGTTTCATACCCTTTGTTAGACTGTCATTTTCCTACTAGATTTGACTACGGGTAATCCCGTTTACTTTATTTTGATTAAGGGATCACGGCGGTCGTGACCGGTCAGAAGAGGATGCTTACTCCTCCATGGCACCTGATCCTACCTTCGCTTTTGTCGGAGGTCCGTGTTGCCCTACACTCGATTTTGTATATGTTTTTTGGATTATGATTACGTTTGACACAATGTTAACTTCGCCTTTTTGTATTTAAAAAAAATAGACATGCTTTGTTCCCTCTGTCAAGTCAGATGGTTTTAACCAATTAAAAACCAGGGTAATCAAAATACATTACAAAGAACACGTGAATTTTCCCCAATCATTTGCTTCAAACTTATTTTAGATAACTACAGAAATTATGAGTATTATGATTTTGGGGACAATGACTAGACATTTTGATCTCTTTTGAGTTCGACAGAGCAGGAAAGAAAAAGTTTAACAACTTCTATTCCTGTTTGAAAATCCAAATGGTACGTAACTGCTGACAATTAGGGCTCAAAATGCAATTTTGTACTCCATAATGTTCCGTTGTAAACAAAGCAAAAATTTGAGGAAAATATTAACGAAGAAATACACATTTGACAAATCATACCGGTAAATGGAACTATGAAGTCATATGTGAAATTACATCCGAAATCAGATCTGACAAATCATATCGTGAAAACATGTACTGTTCTTCATTTTATCTATATCGTATAATAATATGTTGTGTGGATTTCATGATGGAGTGCTTGTTAGTTTGCTTCCTTGATTCATTTACCTGTAGCTTGATCACAGCCGTATATGTGATGACAGTCTGTACAATTCTCACAACGCAGACTGCATCTGATTCCATATCGTGGTATCGGACAGGGACTGGAACAGTTATTTCCGTAATACCCAGGAGGACATTCTACAATTCAGGCATACTAAACGCATGATTAACCTTTTATGAAATTCGGCACTGATTTCCCTATATGTATGTCCATAAATAAAAATAAACAAAATAATTTCCACACAAATTAAAGCTCACGGAAATATTAAATTGTATGCAATATTGTGCTATGTGTTATTGTTTTTCTAATGATTAGGGTATCTGAAAAAAACATTAACGCAAATAAAGCAAACAAAGCTACCTCTACATACGTTCCTCACATTGTAAAAGTTTGCGCAGCATTCCAGTGAACCGTCTGCACCGACTCTGAAAAACAATATCACCTGAATGAAGTTGGCCACAAAAATTATTTAGATAAATCCATTGCTACACGTTTCTTACCCTTTCGAACAACTTTCAGCACCAGTCACCCGTATCAAAAGTATACACCAAAGATGCGCAAACATAGGAACAATCATAGCTTATGAACAGGAAAAAACTGGAATTTAAGTCCACAATGTATGTTTCAGTATGATTCATCTAGCATAAAAGGCGGACATATTAAACAAAATTGTATTAAAACTTCCTGTATGCGAAAGCTAAAATAAATTCTGCTTTGTAATTTTACCACCAATACTTTCACATTACATTTATGATTTACGTTACCTTTATTGCAAATATAATATACAATATACGAATAACTAATGAAAGGTGACGGTAAAAAAACAGTGATTAATCTCATGAATCCTATTTGGTATACAGATTAGGAGTTGGGCTATACAACAATGACTATCAGAAATACACGGAGATGCATTTGAAAAGGCGAGGATAACAAATAGTGATTAATATAGAAAGTCCCAAACAGAATATAAAACAAGAAAGATGAAAAGGTGAAGAATTTCGTAATGGGAATATTTAAAACTAGAGGTCGCGACAGAAGATAAAGAACGGTGGTAAATATCATAGATCCTATACGAATACAAAGTAAGAGATAGACAAACGTGGGTCTCTGCATATACCAGCGGTGGAAATCAGGTGCCCAGGAGGACTACACATCTACTGTGACCAGTCATCCCAGCCGCGAGTCCTATATCTTGGTCAAGTAAACGGAGTAATATGACTGAAAATGAATATTAATAGGGGACAACAGAGTGGAGTAGTTAATGAGTAGTACCATGACCATTTCCAAACAAAAAATTAAGAATTAAGATAAAAGTCCAGTTCCTGGCTAACATTCCACAGACTTCTACAGTGCCTTGCATAAAAATGAAGGTCGGATCACTTGCGCATTACTTAGTTTTACTGATTCAGAAATGCGTGTAAAATTAATTAAAAGAGAGATATGGTATTAAAAATATTAACCTTAATTCTGGATTTCCGTTCTTTGATAAGGCATACTGATTTCAGATCTATATTAATTGAATAATAACCTGAGTGAAAATTTTACTTCGGAGAGGTTTATGCTGATTTGAATATCAGGATTGCATTGTCAGAAATGTTAGGCTTCTGACTTAATTTACAGAATGGCTGATTGTTACGATATACGAGTCTTATGTACAAATCAAATTCCCTTAGCGTGAAGGTAAAATTAGCCTTCAACTAGAAATGGCTACTTTTTGAACACTCTTCACGTCTTCAACGATGAAACATATAGAGAACCACTTCTACGCCTACAAAGTGTGGAATATATATAGGAAACATGAAAACCGAAAACAATGGTTTTTTTGTTGCACAGGGTTTTTTATTTCTTTTTTTTTTTATGTAGTTCAAGAAATTAGCGCCATATTCCAAACATAACTCAGTATTGAATCAAATAATTATTTTTACAATAGTATCTACAAGATACAACTCTGCCTTTTTGTGAAAGAAGGAAGTTCCACCTTTATCAAGGGCAACAGATCCCGTAGGTCTTAAATTTGGTGTTGGTCTCCTGACAGTTTATAACCCACCAGCGCACTCATATTAAACAACGAAATATTGAATAACTTCTTTAAAGAGGTTTCTATTTATCTTTTCTATCATTGTCATTTTGGTTGGGAAGGAGTATATCTTTGTGTTTATATTGAAAAGGAACAAGAAAATACCGAAAAACAGGTCATTATAGAGTGCATGTTATGGAGCTACAACATATTAAACTTGACATGTTTGCTTTACTTTCAATCAATTAGCATGTAAAACCAAAATAACGAACAGTGATAAATTTTGTAAGTCCAAAATTGAATACAAAAACATGAGTTAGGCACACACGGACCACTGGACACTCCAGAGGTGGGATCAGATGCCTATCATGCATAAGCATCCCCCGTTGACCGGTCACACCCGCCGTGAGCCAATTGTCTTGATCAGCTAAACGGAGTAATCTGTAGTCTAATCGGTGTACGAAAAACGGCTTAACAATTGCTATGAAACACATTAGACATTTGACCCAATGGCGGGCCAAACTGGCAAGCTAAATCGTTACAACGACCATAGCATTTGTAAAATGCTACCTTTAAACGTGACGTTTGAAACCTCTGCAACAACAACTTATTTGTACGTAGCCTGCCTCGATTCAAAAACTGGATTATACGCAGAACAAGCTCTTGCATATCGAAAAATTGAGAGACATACACATCATATGCAGGTGGTAATTGAATATTGCTAGATAATTATGGGAAGTAAAAACTCTTCCTGAATAAAAAAAAATTCAAAAATTCATGTAAATTGGATATTTTTTTACTTCGTTCTATCGTCATTATGGCTGCACAATTATGTACAGTGTTTAAAAAAACATCATTGTATGATTATCTATATAAAATGGTGACGTAACAAAGTATTAAACATAATCATAGTCCCAAAAAAACACATTTAACAAAAGTGAGTGTTTGCGGTGCAACACGACCTTTCGAACCAAAAAGCGAAGGCAATCATCGTGCCATGGAGGGAGTAAACATCATCTGCTAAGCTGCGTTTTCAACCACTCCCGAACGTTGTATTGTCCGCGTGAGTGTCGAAACAAGAAACGGGTGTTACCCGTCGTCAAATCATAGTATCGAGAAATGACCAGGTCTAAACAATAATCGGGTATAAAAAATCAGTCACAACATATGATTTAGTATATTTGTAATCGCAAACCAAGTCATTATAGAACATCGTTAACGTAGAATTTGCGAAATGATGCACGCTATTAAACGAGATTCTGTACATTACCCTGCAACTATCACTTATTGGTTAGTAGTTGGCCTAGCGCTTTAAACAATTAATCAATCACAAGCACCGGCATATGCCTCTTGCGTATCGAATCAACTGAGAACATATCACACCATCCACAGCCAAGCAGACTATAGTGTACTGATTACTACATAGAAAGGAAAGTTGTTGACGATTGCCAGAGAGTTAAAGTCAATCACGCTTATTCTATAAGTGTAGTGTCAGTCTGACCATAGACGTCAAATTAGAGTTAAAAATATCTAAAATAAGCACCATCTGCCAGAATCTTGTTGTGTCCTTTGATTTCGAGTTCGGTCAGGATATACAAGAATGGACATAATTGGTGAAAATATTATTGATTAATTGATAAAAAACTTCGCTCCTAATACATGTACCTGATAAGTAAGGGTTGAGGACACGCAAGTGCTTGTTTTGTATTTTATCCCGTCACAAACAGCTTTTGAACAAATTCTGCTTCGTATGGAATTATAAAAAATAAAGTCTGCCTGAGAAAGAGGTTACCAATTTAGATTACTATGAATATAAAAATAAGTCTGCCTAAAAGGAGGTACAATTAGTGCCTATAGGAATACATGTACCAACAGATTGTTGGAAGACATGGTCTCCAAAGACTACATAACTATTATCTATAAGAAACTCAAGCATGCTCTTAATATCTACTTCAGAGTACTTGTGTGGGCAATCAGAGTGGTTTCTGACAAAATATGTATCTTGTTTTCCAATGACCAGAATCTTTTATTTTCGGGTGCCGTTTTTGTTCCTTTTGTCGAAGGTCTGTGTTGCCCTACACTCGATTTTGTATGTGTTTTTGGGACTATGATTACGTTTGATACATTGTTACTTCGCCATTTTATATTCATGAAATAGCATGTGCCTATAATTTGCTAGCTTTGGTGAAGCTGAAAATATTTTCATTGTTAAGATTTGTGTTGGAATTTGATGCTGTACTCATGGTCCCTGACTTCAGTCTTGCTTACATTTTACTTCTTAAGAAAAATAACAAAATAAATTTATTCATTGTCGGTATAACTTTGTTAATAGCATGTTTATATCTGTTAAATGCCACTGTAAATGTTCAAATAAAATTGCGGATTTCGAAGTCTGGGCACTGCATTTCCATATAGACGCAACGGCAACGCACAAAATGTAAGAAGTTTGACTAGTCCACCAGGAAATAAAGTGAATGTGATGGGCCAAATATAAAGACGAACTTAATACCTTGTCAGAATGGATAAAATGTATAACAAGAACATTAAAATCCCGTATAACAAATATTAGAATAAAGTGCAAATTATCTATCCTTTTGTGTTTAGTAAGCCAGAAGTCATCAAAAAATTAGATGGCTATGTTTTAGTTTAAGCTGACAAAGCTTGTAACAACATTGTGTTTTCCTGTAAGGCTCATTACTACAACTGCATTTTAAATGGATTTCGTATTAACCTCACATGTAGTCATGGTACTTACACTCCAACTGATCTTTCGAAAGAGGAATGTTTTCAAAATCATTATCAGTTTAAACACATGTAATTTACCAGTCAGTGGGACGGATGGATATGTATTACCGTACCTTTACTGGATTCCAAAACTGTACAAAAACCATCACAAAGATTAATTGCTGGATATCAGTAAATATTTCACCAAGCTCCTGTCTGTACTCCTTGCAAAAACATTGACAGTGTGAAGAAGCAACTGAGGACGTACTGTACAGTGACATATTCCAGAGATTGTGTAAATCAAATGTAGATTCTGGAAAAAAAAATCTAAAGAACGTCTAACTTGAAACCCCAGAACATTTCTCATATCAACAAAATCAAAACGTATGACTTCTCAACACTTTACACGACCATTACGCACAATAAATTAATGACTAGATTTTTTTAACATTATAAACAATACCTTCTTTTTTCAAAAATGGTAAAAGGAAATATTCATACTTATTGATCATTCATTCTAAATATTACTTTGTTAAGCTACGCGCTGATTCTACACTCACGTACGCTGAAGTTAATATTAAAGCAATGCTTGAGTTTCTCATTCAAACTATATTTCTAGTTTTTGGTGTCTTCCAACAGTCCGTTGGGATTCCCATGGGTTCAAATTATGCTCCTCTGGTAGACGATCTGTTTTTATATTCTCTTACATGGCATAATCCATTCAAAACCTTCTACACGACAAATTATAATAAAAGATAATATCTTATGAAACTATCTAAACATTGAAAACCTATATTTTAAAAGCCATGATTTTGTTTACTTATATTGACTCTGCTAGTATACGTTCCGTTTAAAGCAGATTTTTTTTGGCAAATCACAAATTCATTATGAACATAATTAAATAGTTTCTAGTGTTTCTTGCATCTCATTTTGTTTTTAAAATGGTAATTTCTGTGAAACAATCTTTATGTGAATAAAAACACAACTCAGCCTTGTTTATATAGCAATAATTTGTAAGTGCTGTATCTCACTTGAAACCCAACTAATGACGTTCAAATTTTCTCTGACTATTAGAAATACCATAAGTGAGCATTGTAAACATTAAAAATGAAAATCTAACATTTTAGCTCATAACGTGTCCATGTCC
>CAJDSM010050662.1:0-11711 GCA_903981925.1 Ostrea lurida | reverse complement strand
TACCGACACTTCGTACTTTCAGAATAACTTATAACTCTGACGAAGCTGTCAGAACTAATGTGCGAATCACAATAACTAAAGCTTGGCACTGCAGTTTGGTTTCGTACCTCTCAGGAGACCCTCATGCCCTGGATCAGCGTGACTTCCATAATTCTGTAACCCTCTGTATAATGGCGAGCGTACATCGAGTATTGCCGGATGTGGTAAATCTCTGTGATTCCAGAAGTATTAAATAATCGATTTATAACTGATCGTGTAATCGATGCCGTATTCATTCGACATCATAAGTCAAAGAATATGTCCTGTCTATTTACACACTAGTACTTAATTTTACTCTTGAGGAAAGATGAATATTTCCCTTCCGAACAGGTAAATCCACTTTGAAGAATGTTAGAAACGACATAAATTGATACAGACAATCAATTCTGCAGACAGAAGTTAAAAACACTTCAAAGATCCCGAAATTCAACAAGCCCGAAACATTTGCGCACAGGAGCTTGCGCATGCTGCCCAGATATGTTAACTTCGGTGGAAACAGTCTAACTCCGAACCATGTCGAAAGAACTCCCCAACTTCGTGATAACAGGAGTTATTCATATTTGTCTTCTTGTCCTCGTCTGCGGGCAAGTAGAACTGAATATAAAACCCTATTCTCCACAGAAATAGAACTCCCAAAATGTCGGTACCAAAGTCTGAACTTGCGTTAATACCAAATTCCCGAACTGTTCCGAGAATCTGAAACGTCGTGCCACCCACAGAAATCTTTTTGATCAACTCGATTGATTAATTTATACTAATATTTATAATAATCAGACCCTATCAGTCTGAATCCCTCCCGGAAGAGATACTTCTACCCCTAAATATGCACCATTTCTGAAAGCGTAGCAACAGCCTATCCCAAAAGCCCACCAGCCGTGATCCGTCGTCAAACAGCGAAAATCAATTATGGCACCAATGTACTTGTCAAGTAAGATCTGTGCTGATGTCAAAAAGTTGCATTTTACCAGGCTTTTGAAACGTCCATGACTTACCCAAAAAAACACCCAAAACACCCAGAACACCCCAAAAGCACCCAAAGTACACATAATAAGAATGACCCAAAAAATAAATAAAGACAAATAAATGATTTTTTTAAAACGTAAATAATAGCAAAAATTGTGCATTTTTTGCATGATATACTATTAATTTTAAAAATCATAGAAGATACAATGAAACAGTCATCATCAAAGTTCGGACAGCTCTATCAAATTTTCCCGCACATCGGGAATGTCCTGCTACAAATAAAGTAAAACTATTTAATATCATCAAATTGGGTATATATTTGTGAACATAAAAAAAAAATGCAATTAAGTTCTGAGGATGATTCACAAGAATCACATGTATAAATAAATGGATGTTCGAGTTATGTCACCCTATCTGGAATTCTTTCTTTGTATGTCCTTTGCTGTGTGATTTAGATATTCAAGTTCGATTTTACAATATATTTGCTTTTGTCTGAAGTATTTGAATAATAATTTGAATCAATTCAATATGCATTTGATTAAGGTATTCTTTGGGGTGTTCTTGGTGTTCTTGAGTGTTTTTGAGGGTAACTAGTGGGGACGCTTGAAAGAGCTGCTACGTGTCTCAGTGTCATGTCAACATGCCTGTGATGAGTTATATTTTTTCAGTAAGACGCACAACATGCTTCAAGCTGGACTAGATTCCTGGATGCTATTCTCCCCCTAACTTGGACTATAACTCAATCATATTTGTCACACCACAATACATCATCTTCATAGGTTCTGCACAACGAAACGAAAGACATTTCATACTTCTAGAGGAAATTCGGCAAGCACAGTGTGACACTTGCGTCAAACGGCATAGCATTCACTATAACCAATTACTGTTTGACAATGCATCATTATCAAATAAAAGTGATATAATTCTAACTAAAGTTTATACACTATTAATAAATGGTACTGAAAAACATAGTTTACTTACACAATTATGCCACTCTTCTTCAAAAGAGTCGATATTAGTCTGCTTGCTTTCCCGAAGGGTTGCCAATGTGTTTGTCGACCCATGCGTTTGGTCCCAGAATCTGTACGAAACCATTAAGAGTTCGTGGGTTAATTGCTCATAAAACCTAAAATTTATCTAAATGATTATATCAAAATTAGAGAGTAATATATAAAAATACCTAACATGGGTAGTTCTATTCAAATACTGAAAGATACTTGAAAGGCGGGCGAAAGCGCTCAGGTTTATTTGGGCGTCTGGATGCTCTTTTGTTTTTGTAGAGGGGGGGGGGTTGTTTGTCTTTTATATGTTGATAATTTTAATTATTTTTTGTTTGTTTCTTATGGTTGCTTTTTTTAATTTTTTTTTTTCTGTGGTATTATGTGTTTTACTATTCATATTTATTTTAATTCATGTTTTTTTTTATTACTGACAGTGGCTGATATAACCTGCATAGACGCCACAGCTACTTTTACACTGGATACAAAATGTTCAAAAAGATCGTGATATTGAGTGGAAAATTATCAAAAACTGTCGCCATATATTTGTGAGGGGCCCTTTTCACTACCTATATGCTAACAACTTCAGCAATATCATGTACATTAAGCTTCACCTCCAAATACAAGGATGAGGTGTTGGTCATTCCATGTTAAATTTCTTATTGAGTCAGTCTAAACAGAATCTATTTGTAAGCTGTTAAAATATTTTTCCTTGCTTTAAAAGCTGATGTGTATATATTATCAAAATTTCTGAACACACGTGCACTTTTTTAAGTATAAAAATTTAACCCGTATGGATAATAATATATACCTAATAAACAATAATTGATGAATGATGATGATTGATTGATGATGATATTGATGATGTATAACTGATGCAGGGAACGGCGTGACTGGAAAACAGTCAGCTTACTAAAAACTTATCATCCATCTCTGGTCCACGAAAAAAAGAAACAAGTTCGCCGTTTGCAAATTAATAAATAGGTATGGCAGAAGTTGCACAGATCAATATTCAAGCAGGCACATGTCAATACAACCAGCAGCGACACACTATACAGAACATGGGCAAGCAAGCATACTGTTCCACGGCGTTGGCCGTTACCAAAAATTTTCAAAATAGGAACCCAATCATCATTAATTTAGCAAGTTTAAATCTAAAAACCAATAAAAAATATAATCTATTTCTCGAAAAGTGACAACAAATTATATAGTAGACTCCTATTGAAATTAAGATATACCATATGTTCTGAAAAGGCCTTCAAAAGCACAGCTTTGGAAAGGCTTTTCGTTAATCTTTAAATACTTCCCTCTAGCAAAAGTACACGTTCGGTGCACCCCGCGCGTCAGCGCAAAGCCGACTATCTTTCCCCTGCTATGGTCACTTTTTAATGGAAGCTCAAAAAACCCGGAAATAAACGCCAAGCCGATACATCTTCGAATCAGAAATATAAATGATTTTAGGAAAATTACGCCCCATCTTCATACCAATTGTCAATAAAAATTCTGTTGGGCGAAATGAAATTTATGTAACTGTTGTAAGATGCAGCATACAGGTACGTGATGAAGAAATAGGAAGATAAGATTCAAGGCGGTCAACCCCTAGCTGAACCAGACCCAAAAAATGAGAGGGAAAATAGATGAACTATAATATTGGTATTATCTGTCTGAAAGAAACAAGTTTTTTTAAAGAAGCTCACTGAGACATGCAAGCAGAAAACTAACAACACATTAGAAGATAACTGCGTGAAAAGCTCTAAAACGCATGGTGCACTTGTAACGCAGAAGTTCAAACAGTAACAGAATGTAGAAAACCACTCATTACATACATGTGTCGGAAAAGAAATTGTTTTTGTTTTATATGATCACGAACTGTAAATGAAAGAAAATGACATGACCATTTGTACTAGTATATTTACATTTTAAACAATGAGAGTGCATATTATTTGTTCGTAATTTGTGTATCTTTCTGTGACAAAATTTTAAAACAATAAGATAGGAATGTTTTCTTTATTTTGTGGAATTTCGCTCTTAAAGTCACATTTGGTCCATTCAATTGTTGTCTCAACTGTATGAGATACAGATTTGCTGTCCGTCTCGACGCCAGATTTAAAGTATCAGCACAACCTTGCAACTTCGCTTGAACACCAAAAGCATCCCTTTCGAAACGCACAAAAGATCAAGACACGATTACAAGCGGTGCTATATTGTTTTGCATCAAAGCGCAAATTGTTCCTGAACCGATTTTAACATGCCAAACCTGCGCTCAATTCTAACCTGCTACATTTGCTATGGACCAGCAGATTGAGGCCAATTGTTGTTTCAGGATTTCCACGAATCTCGATTTTACAAAAACCACTTCATAACTAGGAAAAACAGAGTCTCCTAAGATGCAAATACCAATTTGGAAATTTGGGAAATATTTCTGGAACAAATTGAATATCTAACTATACCACAGCAACTTTGCATCCATTGTTGCTGCGAGGCTCCCAATCAAACAAGGTGAACATTTTTGATTGACTATTTGTTTGCTTATCCGTCTTGTGAGAATATTCACTCAGATTGAACCGTCACCACGATGTGCTGTGAGAGGCTAACAATTTAAGATCTATGCTTGCCCGGGGGATTTTAGCAGTGAGGTTCTTTTGATGTGCCACCTGCTGGACCACGGATCTCCGTTTTTTAAGTCTATACTCCGAAGGACCCTGATTCTCATTCTATATGCAGCGGCTCGTTGGCAAGGAGTAAATACTCGCAGGGCTCCAACTCACGAATTTCCCGATCACTAGACGAGAGCTTTACATTACCATGAGCACCGGCGATGTAACTCCGTTTTTTGAGTTCCATTTCCTTTTGAGTACAGACATCTAGAAGACTGTTTTCATCTAGTACGTAACAACGCTGAGAATACTGTATTGTCCCATAGCCTTCATTAAGTATGTGACTTCAATCAATGCGCCTAAAACATTCTGAAATTCAATCCCCCCCCGCAAATTTCTACTAGTTTCGTTTCTTATTTGCGGAAATTCGGTTGTAATAACCTTGCCATAATCAATCTAGGAAGACATAGAATCATTTAAGCCGTTTTTCACACACTGATTTGACTACGGATTGTTCCGTCTACGGCGGATCGTCGCCGGTCACAGGACGATTCTTACTTCTCCAAGACACTCTATCCCACCTCTTGGTTTGTCGAGGGTCTCAGTGGTGCTGCCCAATCGTGTTTTGTACTTTATTCGGCTTACAAGATGACACGTGTTCTTATCTCTGCGCTTACAATGACACTCTTTTTTGCACGGCTGGAACTGCATCTTTTTAAATCATCTAACTATTTAAATCTGCCATGGGAGGCGGAAACTCTTTTAAATGCCGAGTAATTACTACAGAACATGAGAAGTTCTTCTCCAAATTTGGTTGTGGTCTCTGATTAGTGTACTGCATTCAGACTGAATGATCCTTTACATGACGAAATGTAATGTTCCATACCCTTCGACCGAATGACTCTTACAAGTGTTGCGAATGGATTCATCGTAGTACGGATTGAATAAGATCTGACCTTTCTCCTTATCACAGATTAGTCACAAAGAATCGTTGGAGCCTGTACAATGGATTAGATAGAACAGGTGCTCAATAATGACAAAATAACGAACAAGGATCAATATCGTAGTCCCAAATAGAAATACAAAAACAAGTTGCGGCAACACGACCCACTGGAACACCAGAGGTGGATCACCGGTGCTAGGAGGAGTAAGCATCCCCCTGTGATCGCCACATCCGCCCGTGAGCCCATTGTCGTTGATTAGGGTAAACGGAATAATCTGTAGTCATCCATTGATGAAAAACGCTGTTGTAGAAGTGATCGCAGCAAAGCGCTTTGTGTTCGCAATTCTTTACGTCGTGAGTAGACAGAAAATATCAGGTTCCCATTTTCCATCATTAAATAAAATACTAACATTCTTATGCCAACCTTGTTTCAAGGTTTATTGGCACCACTTGTCCATTAAACTTGTGGCAATGAGTAAATTGAAGCGTGATAGGTCCACTAGTGGAGACTTGGACACGATGAGTAGCATTTATTATTATCTGAAAGTATTCCGATATACGACTTTTGATTTGGTTTTTGTGAATGAATCGACTGTGAAACTTTTCTGAGAAAGATGGTGAACTTTCGTTTGATAATAGATTATTGATATGTGCTAGATATTTGCAACCTTCCCTAACGAAATTGATGTAGGTAAGTACTCAAGTATATAATTTTGCCGCCTTTCTCTATGAATTGTCTTATGGATTTCCCGACTGAATGGTTGAATTCGTATTATAGGAAATACATAAGAAGACAGGAACGTATATAAAAGAATCTATTTAACCCAAATATAAAATGTAAAGTTTATTTTAACAACAAATACCCTACAGTACAATGTATTTACAATGTATTGCTACGTTACGTCATCCTGAATCACCATAATATTGAATTGATGCGGGTTTAATTTTTTTTTAATAGCACGAAAATGTCCGCCCACGTGACAATTACAATTGCTCAATTGCTCTTTGAAAATGTGACTAACTGCATTTCAATTACTGAAGTAATTTGTTTCGAAATGTCTTGGAAGACTTTGTCCGCCAAATCCTGCTTTGATTTATCTTCCAGCTTTTTGAGAAGTTGCTACAAAAAAATTGCTTGGAATTTTCAGATTGATTAATTGAATTTTGCTGTTTTACATCCCGTTCGAACAATCTTTCACCTTGATTGAGACGCCAGCATTTTGTAGTATATCGGTGAAGGTATCCACAAATGTTTAGACGCTATGATTTGGCCGCACGGGGCCCTTAGCAGTGAGAGTACTTTACTTTAGCGTGCCAACGCCTGCCGTGACACGTGATCTCCGTGTTTAAGGTCATATCTGACAGACCCGTGATTCGCACTGGCCTCTTTATACCGAGAGTTTGGCAAAGGAGAAATTACTACCTATTCTCACATCCTTGGTTTGACGCGACCATGACATGAGCGGGGCTCGAATTCACGACCTCCTGGTTGTGAAGCACTGAGCTACCGCGACCGGTGTTTCCTGATGCATTTTATGAGGAATCAAATTCATCCCGTGCATTTTAAGTCATGTTGAGTTTTCAATGTAATATCTGAATGAAGTTTCACATAGACGAATTTCTTTCTGAATCACTTTGAATACCAAATAGGAATTTACTGGGAAGGTTAAAAAATAATGCAACAGTGGAATTGCTCTAACTCCTAATTAGCTGCAGAACTGTAGCGTTATTGGTCAGACAAAATATAAAACCATAACGCTATACAGTTCTGCAGCTAACTCCTAATATGTATGAATGTAAGAGTTTTCATAAAAATATTATCAATAGTTGCTTTGAAAATGAAATGAAGCCCAAACATGTAAAAGTGAGGTCAAGGTCATTGGAAATGTCAAGGTCAAAACATTGATGCAGTTGAATAGATGTCACCAATATGTTTCATGTAAAGTTTGAAAACAATATTTTGAATGGTTTCTTTAAAACTGAGCACCGGTCGCGGTGGCTCAGTGGTAGAGCTCTCACCTCGTGATTGGTAGGTCGTAAGACCGAACCCCGATGTGCCAAACCTAAGACGTGAAAATATTGCCAAGAGCTAGGCATTTAGAAGTGAGAATCACGGGTCTTTCGGATATGACCTTAAAATCGGAGGTCCCGTGTCACAGTATGTGTGGCACTCAAACCCACTGCAAAACATGATTGCTAACAGGTCTAAATTTGCAGCTCTTCACCGCGCAATGGTGACGTCTTATGGGTGAATTTCTCGACGGAGCTAAACACAAAGTGTGACGGAAGGACAGACAGACGGAAGGCGGAAAAGACAGACACTATATACCCAGTCATATTTATAGCGGGGCATAAAACTACATGTAAATTTTATAAAGTATACATTGATGGATACAAGGAAACCATTATCATAATCAACAATAATCCAACCTTCTAAAACTCACAGATCATATCACTGCTGCTCAATTTCTTGATCTAGCTGCTCAAATCAGCAAACCACCCCCAATATTTCACCAAAGATATAAATTTTGTATTATAAATTTTGTTTGTAAACTTTATTTCATCGTCGCAACAATGGATTATTATTTCCATTCCAATTCACAAAACCGAGAGATTGTGAAAGGGACTGGAAACAAGGACCCGTCGTGAGGGGATACTACCTCCGTCTTTTTTATGAATCAAAATTCAAACATGCGTGTTTTATTAGAATTTAAATTATAGAAAATATAGAGCGAGTGCAATATCTTACGTTACCTAGGTGGGCGGGAATAGCCTGGCTTAGCAAACTTTATGTGTGTATACCAATTCAACAAGTACTTTCAATTTTTGTTGCTATAAAATTTGTTCCTAAACGCGTTTGATAATTACTTGTCAATGACGCATGTTGCGTCAGTGAACTTCTTCCCACGCCTAATTACACACACAATAAACAGTTCATAATAACAATCAGAGTGTTCAAGTATCATACAGTATATAGTACTAAGTTTCTATATCTGAAAAAATGCAATGAATGAACTTTTATCATTCACAAAGGTCATTCGATAAATAACTTTTTGAAAAGAAAAAAAAAGATTACGTTTCATTCAAAAGTTTTTCTCTCCTGGGCTGACCTCGCCTGATTTCGGTGACGTGCGACAAATGCATTGACCTACGTTGTATGCATGGCGATACAGAACTATCATTGAGCGGTTTTAATGACTTTGATACGGGACCTTTACACATGTCGAGGGGATATGGAAGAGGTACTCGGGCATACACCATTGTCGTACCATTAAGTCCTTTCGAAATGAATGATATAGATTCCCCCTTGCATTAATGATTGCCTGTTCTAAGTTATCCACGTGACATTCAGTTTTTAAATTGAATAGAACCATGTACTAGTATATGGCCTTTAAAATAACGCCATTTCTTATCTTCAGTCGTTCCATCTATTTTCGACGGCAACGTGAACAGAACCTTTTCTAAATTGTTTCTAAAACTCAGCATCAAAAATCCATAATGAACTGGGTTACAACATTGTTAACCAGTGAATTTGGTCAAAAAACATAAGTGACTACTAGAGATCCGTTATTGCGAAATAAAGAAAATAGCGGATCCTCGTTTACAAAAAATATCTGGAACTAACTTCTGGATGTAGCAACACATTGGAACAGCAGTCATGTATAATAACACCAGGTGAGCAGGTTGTTGGTGATGAACGTCTTAATGGACACCGAGTTCAGCTGCTTATGAGTCGTCGCCTCGGTTTAGGCTCCCTCCGGTTTCGGTCCGAGGTGGTGAATCCGTACTGATTGAGTAACTAACTCTCTGTGAATTAAGGTTTTGACATTGCTTTTTGTTCCGGCTTCGTATTCGTTTACCAACTAACTGTTACAACGACGCCAACGTCTGATGATGAGATGAAGGAAATTTATGTTAAGTACGTAACAAGGTGAAACATTGAACTTGTTTTATGTTTCGAATTTTCTCAGTACCGCAACATAATTCTACGACGGTTTGATTTGGAAGTCTTTGTGGATTCTGGTAACGAACTTTGATCCACAAAATATGTAATTTGGAATAGCGTCAAAAATGAAAATGCTCTGTAGTTATTACTGATACTAAATTTTCACTTGTGTGTTATTGCTTCACTGTTGGGGTCTGCAAATAAAACGTAATCGTGACAGCGTTAGCGAAATAAATGCATGCAGATGTAATGCAAAGGCCAGAGCCAAGAACCTTTGTCAATGTTTGATTCAGTGGCATGGGTCGGGATTCCTGAAAGCGGCTGATACTTCCGTGTTGAAGTTCACCCATTAAAAGAAGAACGACAAGATAGCAAAAAGCAGAAAGGGATGAAAAGGTTCCCTGACGGAACACATCTCATGTCTCGTACGTAAACTATCACACAGTCATTACACAGAAATTCCAACAACAATATCCCGTCAAGAAGATGAGGATGAAGCATTCGGTAATATGATTAATGTTATCGTTTAGCACTGCCTACAGAAAAATCGACTTTTTTTTCTACTTTCAGACCAGCGGTTGTCTCACAATCACGGATGGTTTTTTCGATCCTACGAACAACATATACTGCTAAATACACACAAAAAGGAAGTAAGCGGAAATCCAGGGGCGGAAGTGTATTGCATTGTGTCAACCCAAATCACGTGAGTATAGACGTGCCATCCTCCTTATGCTAACTCAAACATTTATTTTGAAATAAATGTGTCAAGTTTTAGAAAATATTACAGGATATAATTTCCGTAACGCCCTCAATTTGTTAATACTTATATCAAATTACATGCACATGTAAATTATTTATGCATTCCTAGTAACTACCAGTGCACCCGATGTTGTATCATCACGGCCCTTATTCGACGATCAAGCGTTTCCTGGCAGTTATATAAGGTGGATGTTCCAAGTAAGTTTACGTCACCCATGACATAACACGTGTTTTTAAAAACTCTTCCCTTTCCCAATATTCGATTTACAAAATACCGTATTAAATACATGTATCTATTAACAATATACATATTTAACCTGGTGGACACTCAGTCCCCAGGGATACTAGCTTGTTGCTCGATGTATGTTTAAATCCATGAATATAGTCGTTATCTTTAAGGGGGATCTTTACATCGTCATAATGGCTGACTTTTTTCGAATATCACTATCAGGGTTATATATCAATTCATTTCAAAATTAAATGCCTAGCCGACTAGCTCAGCAAGTTAGAACGTTGTCCTATGAACTGCAGATCGCGGGTTCGATTCCAGCAGGGGTTTTAATTTTTTTTCAAATTGCTTTCTACTAAAACTTCATTTTTTGACGAAATTGGGTGAATTTGAAACTTTTTCTTTTCAAATTATTGTTTAACATATCCTCTATTTTTCATCCACGTCAAATTTCTCTGGTGTAGCATTCCACCTCTAATTACAGCCCGCCCAGTTCACCACGTCCACGGTTCCGGGCATCCCGTTTTACTACGCTTTTAAAAACGTAGCACAACCGCTATATACGTAGGAAAACGCATCGATGCGTAAATGAAACGGCTACATACGTGGCTATACGTAGATCAACCCTTCATCGATCCCGTTTATATTTGGTGCTCTCAATATAAACGTGGGCAAAAAAATCAAACTAGAAGAAAACGTAGAAAAAATGTACACAATACGTAAAAATGCGTAATAAAAACGTAGCTGATGCTAAAGAAACCATCCACGGTTTAAACGCAAATGCGTAGGATAACGTAATTAATCGTGGGAAACGTAGTAGACCTTGGCTCAAACCTACTAAAACCTAGCTATACGGAAGTAAACGTAATCGGATAAAACGTGGTCTATACGTGATGAAACGCACAAAATACGTGATAAAACGTATCAAAACCTTGTAAAAAGGCAACATGATAGCTCATAGAAAACCGGATAATCCCTAGCGCACGTAGTAAAAACGTAAGCAAACGTAGGAAAACCTATAGCTAGTAAAACAGGGTCTAGTAAATCGTACGGACAATTTAAAACGGCACAAATTTGTCACGAAACGTGGCGTTTTCAAACGTAGTGACGGAACGGGGTACTGTCAAGCGATCCGACTCAAGTTTCTCCCCATTATCTGTCCGAAACCTAATAGAAATTTTTAAAAGATATTTGCAATTTTTATTTCTATAGAAAAAACTTTATTTTGTTGTGAGAA
>CAJDSM010050640.1:4828-26215 GCA_903981925.1 Ostrea lurida | reverse complement strand
TACTCCGGCTTTACTTTGACACCGAGCAGCGCCCTGACGTTTATTCATATCCGACCTGCATCTATGCTCCTGCTAAACAGTCAAGAGAGATTATCTATAGAGAGATATCTTGCTAAAATTTATAATATATACCAGATCGCAAATATCACATAAAACATATATAACGCTCTACAATTAGGTCGACTACTCTGCTCCCAAAACAACTTCCAAGGTCTAATTTCTGAACTTGGTACACTTTGCACACTCAAAAAGTTTGTCCTGTAACGCATATTGCTTGCAAAATGTTCGCAATTGTTATCAAACAGATCGTACTTGTACTTCACGCTCTCTTCCTTTATCATATCATGTAGAATGGCAATGGCGCGCCTTAATTGGTTTCTCCTGGAATATATTTCGATTTCATGTATTATCATTACAACACATATCTTTCCCTTCTTCAAAGTTCTTTAAAGAGGTCTGGATTTTCGCTTTACTCCAAACAGTTATGGAGAGACACAATTATGACTCCAGAGAAAGTGTTTGATGCTTCGAGATTATCAAAAGTCTATTCATCGTCTTTGATTTTGAATGATTATCCCGTTGGTGATTCGTAAACGGCCCACTAAATACACGTGATTTCACCAGGACCTAATTGCAATTCGGGGAAAAATGCAGGGATTGCTTTCACGCTTCCAATGCACCTGCCATATTTCCAGAAATTCTATTTAATCATGTTTTGCGAAACAGAAAATTTCGTTGTTGTCTATGACCGGCACAATCACGATTAGTTGATATGGCCCATTGTTCCTCTTCTATCTAGATTCTCTTCTGAATTCTTTGTTCGTACTCATGTTATCGTCTGATAAGATGGAGCTCTTCTGTAGAAATTTAGGATCCAGAGATTTCCTTCCCACCAGCTCAGGTCGTGCCCTTTCTTTAACAAATGCAAATTAAGGATGAGCACATTTAAAAACGTTATGGTTATGTGTTGCATAAAGTGAAACATGCTAGACAAATTAAAATGTCACACGCGATAGTAATTTGAAATGGGACATTTGTGAGGTATGACGCTAATTTTCCTTTTTAAGTATTCTCTTCATTCGAGCTTTTAGTTATTTTTTCGATTGTGAAGCATCAGTTGCCTACAATATGTATTAGGTACTTCGAATCGAAAGATGCATTATTGTGAACCTGATTTTATTAGCCGTGGTTACCATACGTATGCTATTATGGCCCGGCTTTAGGAATCGCCAATCTGCGCCCGTATTAATCCAGAAATGACCCCCCCCCCCCTCCAACAACGCCCAATAAACTCTTCCACTCTTCATAATTGAAGTCCATTTTAGGTTGATTTTTTGAATGCAAAAACCAATGACTCTTTGAAATTTCAACAAAGTTTTGATTACCTCAAATTAATTTGAACGTTGAAGGGATTTTGTAACATTTAAGTGTTAGCGGACAGTTGTTAGAGGAAAAAATACTGTCTCAGCTAGTGGCAAATGTGGGGGATCTTATCATTCTGTGTCACACTTGCAGGTTTTTGCGGGCTCGTACGAAGGACTGTCTATTAGTCGACTTCTGACCAACAAAGTAAGGATTACATGTACTGAGGACCTACCTTCTATACCGGGATCAACATTGAGGTGTAAATTGGTTGGAAGACACAATGATGAGTGGAGATTTTGCAATGTACAATGCACAAAAGAATCAAATGTTTGTATAACATTCCATGGACCTGGGTAATATTTTTTCGCCTTTGAAATCAATTGTTACCTATAACTAACTTATTAAGACACAACGGTTCCTGTTGGATGTGTTATATGTCATTTTTGCTAATTCTACGGTCGCTATAAGGCCCTTGTTTGCGATTTATAAAATATCACTAAGTCATATGTTGACTGAACTTTGTTTATATTACCCTTTTATACCCATTGTTTAACTGTCATATTTCCTACTAGACTTAACTAAGGGTAATTCCCCGTTTACTTTATTTCGACTAGGGGCTCACGGCTGGGTGTGACCGGTCAGCAGAGGATGCTTTACTTACCTCCATGGCACCTGATTCCTGCCTTCGCTTTTGTGGAGGTCCGGTTTGCCCTACACTCGATTTTGTACTATATGTTTTTTTTTAACTATGATCTACATTTAACACATTTGACTTAACTTCACCAATTTATATGAACAATGGATACAAGTATTTATGGGTATTTTTAGAGTATATTTTTTCTATTTAACTACATCTTGCCAAAACTAAATATACCGCTGTAATTTGTATCTAACTAACAGGTGCCATAGGCAGTTTACTATGATCTAATGTTTCACCCTTTTTTCTTGCCCTGTAAAATGTCTACATACCCATGTTCTCTATAATTTGTACCCGATTGGGATCCGGTTTAGAATAGGTCCTCCGGCATCCACCTCTGCGTCGGACCCGTGGGGGGTCCGGGTATAGAATAAGGTCCCCAGCATCCCCCTTGCGTGTCGTAAAAGGCGACCTGATGGGGCGGACATTCGGAATGAGGACCCGCAAAAACCGAGGTCCCGTGTCACAACAGGGATTGTGGCCGAAAAGATCCCTCCCTGCTACAAAGGCCTGAGTGCCGAGGCATAGCCTAAATTCAGCCCTTCACCAGGCCATTGTGACGTCTACCATCATGAGTGAAATATTCTCGGTGGGACGTAAACAATAAATAATCAAATTATCACCTTGCGTGTCAGTAAGAGGTGACTGACATGGGGCGGTCATTCGGATAGAGACCGCAAAAAACGAGGTCCTTGTGTCACAGCAGGTATGGCATGATAAAAGATACCCCTCCACTTGCTCAAAGGCCCTGAGTGGTCGATTTCATAGGCCTAAATTTTATGCAGCCTTCACCCGGCATTTTGTCGACAGTACTCCCATCCGAGTGAAATTTTTTTTTATCCCTCCGGTTTTTTTTTGGCGACGTAAAGCATAAATAATCAATTTCCAATCTATAATTATTGAAAGGGTCTGTATAATGCGATGGTATAATTGTTCATGGAAGCCACTATTCAAATCGTAAATTAATCTGGCTCATGGGTCCTGCTGGCTAGGGCCCTTTAGGGCGGGACCAATATGGAGATATAGTGAACGTGAATAAAGTGTATTCGCAGTTCGTCCTCCATATTTGATTTTCCCTATCTCGTTAATTCACGCATGCGAGACTTTCAGGTTTTTTAGGGTAAAACAAAATGTAAAAACAAACCAGACACACGATGTATCAATGATGATATTAGTGAATGCTATGCGTAACCTAAGATGGGCATAATAACTTTGATAATTATTTGTCGCTGATAGGAAATAAATATTGAAATAGTTGTATATAAAGCATAATTATAAGTTCTCAAATTGATTAATCTTATTCAAAAGTCTGCTTGATCTAATTGATATAATTATGTTATATACCCGGTACACGGCCCCGGGGGTACATTGTTTGTTTATCTAAACGTTATATATGGTACTATGTTACTAGCTTGAAATACGGATAATGGTATTTAATTGCTAGTGGTAAAAATTAAAAATTCATATCAACAATTAAGGATTAAATCTCCCTTCAGGCAATAGCTCTGTCTTCCGAAGTTTATTTGGCCCCAATCTTTGGCACTCTACATTTGATCACTTTTTTACAGAGTCTTTACTTTCTGTTTTCGGTTTTTCCAACATTTCGGTTGAGCATCACTGAAGAGACATACATTTTGTTCGGAACATGCGCATCTGTGCATAAAATGGTACCGTTTATGATTTATATACTATGGACTACATGTGAGAAGCAGTAGATTTCACATAATATATTTATTACAGGAAACAAAAAATAAATAAATAAATAACCAACAAGATAGACATAATATAACATTATTACATTACTTAGGTAATATACAGGTTTTTTGCATGTTGCGATACAGATGACATCACATAGCCAGCTATCAGCCCTGGCTGATAACCTGTATCAAGCCTGCAAATCCATATTCAGCCCTCCGCGTTGCGGAACAACCTCAGTTCCGAAACCCCTTTTGCTTATTACCGCTTTCATCATTTATGTAGGTATTACACATTGCAGACGAACGTTAACATGTCATAGATAAACCGAGAAATCGAAGGAAGGGAACAACTTTTTAACGGATAAATTTATTGTATTTAATAAGATGACTTGTTTGTATGTTATTTATAAGTATGTAATAAAACATTAATAAAACAATTACCTATTCCATATCGCACTCTGTATCAGCCTCGACCAATATCAGCCCTCGGCCTTCGACCCTCGGGCTGATATTGGTGTCTCGGGCGATACAGGCGTTGATATGGAAATAGGTATGTATTATTCTCTATGTACTGTACACATTATATTAAATTGTTGCGTATATGACTTGCATTATTAAAGTATATTTGTAACAATATACATGTACAAACATTTGAGTTACATACTGTAATTATTATTTTTAGGAAATCAATTCTTTTTCAAATTAATTGACATACATTTTTTAAATGATTGTTTTTAATTTACAGGCTACGATGCTTACATATATAATTTGCTGCAGTGTAGACTTACCCACCTCTCGTATTATAGAATTTTTGATTGTGTCTTAAATGCAAATTTGAAACAATGTACATCTTTATTCTTCACCTACCTTTTCCTCAGATTTTTTGAATTTTAATTCAAAAGGTTTATAAACAGATCATTGGATGTGTTATGGGGTATATAATAAAATCGGCGAGGTAAAAACGTGGGTCTAAAATGCTTCCCCATCTGTATGTTGATATCTGGACTTTGTACAGCAGATAAAGAATTAAAAATAATTAATAGTTAAATAATAAATAATTTTTTTTTAAAGTTCCAGGTAAACATTCGCATAGCGTTAACCACGGAATTATCGTGGTGATGGCTTCCATCATATTACCCACTGGTAGTCTGATGGTTGATGAAAAGAAATAATCCAAAAACAATAGCAGATTGCTGCTCAAATTCATATATGAAAATTTCGGTGAATTATAGACAAGGAAAATTAAGTTCGAGTTGCGAGGCAACTCGCAATCCTAGATTGAACAGTACATTCAAATTTAAACCACAGGCACCTGAAGTGTGGCATTACCCCCCCCCCTTTTTTTTTTTATTAAGTTTATGAAAATTTAAATTAAAAAATGAGAATTATCTAAATATGTGATTTCCCCCGCGCGACTTACTTTCATAAGTCGATCTTGCGTAGTTAGTTTCTATTTTTTGCAAGCTCTTAAAATATGACCACTTTGGAGATACTAATATATTAAATTAATATGTATTATAACCCCCCCCCCCCTCCAAATTTGACTCCTGATGGAGGCAGATTTTGCATGCAGAAAAAAAATTCAATCGATTGACAAATCAAATCAATATCATAATTAGTGTATATTTATTTCAGTGATTTTTGAGGTACGTGGCTGATGCCGTGGTCCGAGCGACTCGGTCGAATATATTTCCTTACATTGATTTTGGGACATGATTAATATAGTTCCGACTTCCAATAACAATAAATATCGTCGATAATTTCTTATGAGAATATATGCAAATATCCAATTATTAATTAATTAGTAAACAGATAAAATCCATGTTTTAAAACAAAGGGAGTAGTGTCACGCTATCAGTTTTACATACGCAGTGTTTGCGTTTGTTTGCTATCTGTTACCTAATGACCTTTGACTCAGCAGTACGATCTAATTATACAACGGAAAAGCGGAACTGCGATTAGGCTTATTAAATCATAAAAAATCTTCACTACATATATTTTTTAAGAAAAACTAAATCATTGTTATGATGTCAAGCCCTCTATTTAAAAAGTAAACTTCACGGCCCCTAGGTCAGGGGTTCAGGCTTTAGGGTGGAACAATTATGACCCTATAGTGAATATTATGAAACAGAAAACATCTTCTTCTCTACTCCCGTTTGTGTTTAAGAAAAACTATTAGCATGATCATGATGCGCATGAAGTCCTCTACTCTAACTGTAACATTCATGGCCCCTGGGGCAGGGGTTCAGGCCTTGGGGTGGGGCCAATATTACCATATAGTAAACCTGTACTTCAAATTAAAAAAATATTCTTTTCTACTTTAAAGTATACATGTATTTGAGAAAAAACTAAATGCATGATCACGATGTCCATGAAGCCTTATATCAAAATCATGAAAAAAAATTATTGGATGAGAATTGTTAAAATGATTTTTATGCTTCCAACTGTCAATTTTTCCTCTTGATTATTTGAATAGGAACCTTGTGCATATTTTAAAAGATGATAACAAAGTGGACAAAATATTCCAAAAAATGCAAATACGATATTTCTGTAAGGGCTATGATACTCATGTGACTGTTAAGGCCTGTGGGCATCTTCTTTGTAATATGTTGAAAATATCTTTGGGTAAGCTCACATTTTATGGGGCTAGACATATGTCTCCCATGTAGTCATTTTTATCATTATCCAAAACTTCACAAAAATCCTTACAAACAAAGATACATTGCTGGATCTACATATAGAAAATGTTGCATCAAGCCCCAGTCTATACTCCTCACGAAAATATTGACAGCCGTGAAAGAATAAGGTTCACGAATAACTTCTTTTGTATTAGAGAAGAAGTAAAAATATTCTTTGATATCATTGCATATGTAGCTAAAATTTTGATGTTAATTGAACACAAAATAAAACATTTGTTCGTGTGTTAGATTCCTTGTCATAAAAGGCGACTAGCAGGGGTGGTCTTTCGGATGAGACCATAAAAACTGAGGGTCTATGTCACAACAGGTATGGCATGATAAAGATCCTTCCCTTCTCAAAGGCCATAAGCGCCGAGCATAGGCCAATATTTTGCAGCCCCTCTCCGGTGATGTTAAAGAACATATAATCAATCAAGTTCTCTGCTACCATCCCAGTTTCCAGGGATTCACATCAATACATTCAAAGGGGGCATGAATTAACGTGGAACAGAACTATAGCATAGTAGTATGTACATAATACAAAATGTACGTAATGATTCATTTAAAAGATTGTATCAAAAGCATTATAAATTGACTCTGAAAACAATATTGTTTATGGAAAAGCACAAAAAGAGGTTTGAACAAACTTCTCTTTTGCTTCCCGAAATGTATTGTTGTTTTCTTTAATACAGTACCCGACTATCAGTATTTTCAGTACTTTGATTATATACTCCAGGGCTACCATGGAGCTACCATAGAATTTCTCTCAGAATGAATAACAAGTCTACTCAGATGTACACTGTAAACAGTATTTTTAAATAATGACTTCTGCGTTTTTTAATTACTACTAGTTAAAACTAAAACCTTGACTGATCTTAAAAAAATGTTCATATATATGATGTACTTCCGTGAAAAATATGATTTAAATACTGCATACTCTTGAAATTTCTTTAGATGCTACATCAGTCGACTGACCTAGTAAATTTTGACATTATGATAATATATTGGTTGTGAATACATTTCATTCACATGCATGATAAAATACACATGTTAGGGGGGAACAGATATATGGAAAGAGGGAAATGAGGTGATGGTTAATGGGCTAAGAAAAGAAGCAAAAGAAAAACAAAATCCCCTCTTTGTTCTATGCCCCCCCCCCCCCCCCAAGAGACAAAAACGACTTTTAGAGAAATCAAAACAAGCTATCCGCCATTTTACATTTGGGGTGAATAATCATTTTAGCATTCACTGTATGGCCGCTTACCATGCTATCATCCCCCACAGTGTTGGTTCGAGGGTCCATCGAATCACAATTTTAAAAAAAACCACACCAAACAATGGATCGAAATCCAATTTTGCAAGATATCTTTGTGGCTTAATTGTTGGTTTGTTTAGATTTCAAAAATCGTAGCCTACTGTTTGGAAATCCCAGATTATCACGTGACATAATAAAAATAGGTTACAGCTACATTGATCTGAGAAAGATGTAAAGTGTACTTGAAAAAAGACATCCTCTCTTACTGAGGGGAAACACGTTTTGGGGGGAGAAAAACTACATTTAGAACTTTCATGTCTCGTTACTCAACATTCACATTCGATAAAGTTGAAATTGTGAAGAAGAAGATAAAAAAAAAATACATAGATATTAAGATCAGCAATCAATTCAATGTGTTGATTAGCTATTGCATTGTTCTTGTTATTCTATGCTCATTTGATATCATGAATAGATATTTTGTAAATAGAATTTTTATCATAATGTACAGAAAGACCGACTTCTTTTTTTTTAATAGCAAGAAGAATTTGATATACGGCCTATCTTGAAATGATCCACGTGGAAGAGGATAAGAGAGAGGGCAGGTCATCCTAACGGAGGATGTTCAAGAGGATGTGCACGTCATCAATGCTAACGAACACTTAACGGTACACAAAGCTACAGAAATATGACATTTAATTGTTTATCATACTGAATCAAAGCAAGACTACACTGAGATTTGTAATGGAAATATTCGGTTTAACAACTTATTATTAGGGAAAATCTAAAGTTATGTTTATTATTCAATTTTGCAGAACTTTAGATCAATATTGATGTGAGCTATCAATATCAATCAATATCATCTAAGATTTAAAGCAAAATGGTTTCAAGATAGAAATTGCAAGTTTATTCAAATCTCAAACTAGGCGTAGCTGAATTCTGCGTCGCTGTCATTTCTGAAAGTAAATCATTTCTCAAAGTAAATGTTTATGGTAACGTTACAAATATCAGAGAATTTTGGATCCACTGAAACGCACATCCATTTGATTTCGAGTGTTTTAAAAGAGATGTCCGTCAGTTTTTTTCGCTCAACATAAAATTGTTTTCAAATCACGGTAGACTAGTTTTTGAGACTTCCTTCGAACAATCGTGAATGTCGGCATCTAGACGTAAATCAGTCTCTTGTAAAAAGTCAGTATTTGTCATGTCCCTACTTGCGAGGTAATCATTAATTTCATCGGATCTGAGAAGATGAAACCACATAGGCACTCGACGTTTTAGATATATTTATATTAAAACATCAACTATGCGTAAAAATGGAATGCGCTGGAACCAAGATATCATAAGCATGGCGATGTGTAACAGAATTCTGGGAGTTTACATCTAGAAATCATGCAACAGAAGTGACTTCAACTTCCTTCAGAATCTTTGGCCTGTCTCTATAAAAACTCTGTAAAACAGGGATCTTGAATTCTATTTGACATGATGATTTGGATGAAAAAGTTGAAGTTGCAGGGTTATAACGAATCTCGTTTAAGGTAGTTCCATACTTTTAAAAAAGTCATGTTATATTTTCTTCTCTTTAATAGCTAAAACAACTTATATATACTAACCAAAAAGACCATGTAAGACATACGGTGATCAGGTTGTATGGAATTCCCTTTCATACATATTTCACGAGAAAAAGCACCGAGCCGCAATTAAATTCTACTCGCTCAATTTATTACGCGAGTACTCCATCTAATAGAATAGGTTATATACAGAAATTTTAATCATATCAGATATATAGCTGCAAAAATGCTTCTATATACCATCTATTATTTGGTATTCGGAGAGTCCACATGGCTTAAAGAACTTAAAATCATTGTATGCTCTACAACACAACCTGTAAAGAAAAAATAAAGTAAACATCCTCTAAGGCAGGCTCCTTAATATATCATATAGAATCCAACGTTTGTACAACTGTAAGTGTCATCATACGTGACTAGCTGGAGTTTGTGACAACCACGAGGTCCATTGTGAGCGTTGTAAGAACATTGTACATGTGCCATCATTTAACAACATAAATAAACTAAGGCGTTTATTTAAGAAATTGGTATTGATCGAACAATAGTAAAACTATGACATAACGAATGATGTTTATATTTGCTATTAGAAGAAGTCCTCACTAATAGTACTTCTTTATGTGTTTAAAACCAGATAAGACTATAAGTCGCATAAATTATGTCGGAATCACACCACTAGAAGGTATTTGCTCCGTTGAAGAACAAACACCACCAGTTCTATCCGCTCCTTTGATTGTAGCAGAAGGGGCAATGGGCTATGACACCCTAATGATAGCGAAGATAACCCCGTCACCTCAATGGAGAGGGGCGGAAGGAGGGCCTCAAAAACTGTCGAATCAGTTCTAAAATAAAGCTCTATATATCTCTAGCGCCAGAAGGAAAATTACAGCGACCTGTCTAATAGTTGAAGTTCACATGCTTATCTTTTTCCCAAAAACTCTAATGAGAGACATCTCCAACTGTTCGCTAAAGGCTCACATCATACATGATAATCAAATTGAACATTTACAGCGAGTACAGTAAAAACCCCGTTAACGAGTGTGCTTTTTTTATGGAAGCTTGCAACATATTATAGGTTTATACAACTTTTATAGACAACAGCCTAGCTACAATATATAATTTTGTGGTTGAACGAAGAGAAAAAAAAAATATTTAGGGATATCCGTTCCTTGGACTACTAGTATTAATAACATTTCATATCCCTTTGAGTTCCTTTTTTAACTCCTCGAAACTGAGTTTTCTTAATTTAGTATTTGCTACAATATCCCAAAAGAAAATGTTAAGCATAAAACTTATCGTAATATTTATTTTAAAGTATTTTTGATAACTTAAGATAGTTTTGTGAAACAGCAGTGGCAATCTTATGATTGTCATAAGTTAGATCTTAAGATAATCATAAGTCTGTCTTTTACGACAAATCTTAAGATAGTTTGTGAAAACCCAGCCCTGAAAAATTGTAATAGAACAGATAGGGAGACCGTGTGCAAAATTTAATTATTCTCGTATGTCCCAATTTAAATACGAAACAAGGGTTAGGCAAACAAGGGGCCCCAGGATGCAAAAGTGCTTAGGGGCCATAATCATCCTCTAATAATAGTTTCATTCAAATATTATTAACATTAGTGGCTACCTACATGAATAGACATATATTTATCTGTAAACACAAATGCCTGAAATTATCTAATGTTGTATTTATCGTCTCACAAATGACAAGTTTTCTTATTTTGACAATTATTTAATTAGCACTGCATTCTAATCACTGATTGGTTGAATTCAACTTACTGAATGTAATTCATCTCTGTGTAAGGCTTGGTTTGGGACACATTCCCATGACAACCAGCGTCCGGAACTACGGTAATAAGAGAAATATAATTTCTTTCGTTTGAACTAGGTGAATAAGACTGAAATTATTTTCTTTTGTTGGAATGATATAAATTTGCGAAGTAAACAATGTGTTAAACGTAATGATAGTCTCAAAAAACATATGTACAAAATCGAGTGTAGGGCAACACGGACCTCCGACAAAAGCGAAGGCAGGATCAGGTGCCATGGAGGAGTAAGCATCATCTGCTTACCGGTCACACCCACCGTGTATGAATATGTTTGTTTGAAATTATAAATACGTTTAACACGATGTTAACTTCGTCTATTGATATATTCTATGATGTGAAGGAACGTAAGATGTTCAGTACAAGGCAATGTATTTTGCAAAGTAAAATTGTATGGCAAATCTTTATCACTATACATGTATTGTTTTGCCTATGGTATCATTACAAATTCCTTCCTCCGTTGACTCCTTTCCGTATTCTGATAAAGTCACACCCATAATGACTTCTCATAAAACCCGAAAAAGCTGTCATAAAACACAAAAATGCGTAAAATATTATATTATTTATTTTAATGCCAGTGTAAAGAAGAATAATGGCCCCCGCAGAATAATAACCGGGGGTCGTTTTTCTACGTAGATGACCCTTTTGCCTGAAGAAAAAGTTTCATTTTCATAAAAATGAGCACATTCTACGTGAAGAAAAATGAACCGTGTAGAATAATCACATCCTTATTTCATTGCTTCAGTATTTATTCTGGTTATGTGTAAGGTAGATTGTACAATATTGCCATTTTAATTTCACTAAACAGAAAGTAACTTTATCATTTCTATTAAAATCAACTTAAAATGTAAAAAAAAAAAAAAAAAGATTAAGAAGATATTTCATTTTAATTTTCATTTATTTACACCGATATAGTGATCTCACTATGAACGAGTTATCTCGTTATTATGAGTGAAAACACATCGAAGTTATTTCGAGATACATCAGAATTAATTATTATACAAATAAGGAAGACAAAATGCGTAAAAGTTGACATACTTTGAAAACATGCGATATGTCCTTTAACGAAATTCTGTCTATTAGTCATGAATTAAACTTAAATTGATCTTTATTTTTTTCGTCAACTACTGGACTATTGGGCAGGCAAGTATTTAAAACTAAACTATATTTGTGACATTCTTGTCACTTTGTTAGTTGAGATTTTTTTCTACAGAGGTGGATCTATGAGTCATAATTAGCACTACTGGATATAATATTCTTTAATTATCTTCTTCTCAATTAGTGCATGTTCCGGCTGAACAACAGTTCCAAATCAAAAGTTTTTGTGATTCTTAGGTGCCCACCAGCGGGTGTGACCGGTCAGCAGAGGATGCTTACTTCTCCATGACACCTGATCCTGCCTTCGCTTTTGTCGGAGGTCCGTGTTGCCTTACACTCGAATTTGTATATATGTTATTTGGACTATGATTACGTTTAATACATTGTTTACTATGCCAATTTATATTCATCATTGTGTATCCGTTGACGATAACCATCGATCTATGCACTTTTCAAAACCTGCACTTGTGTACATTGCAATAGCAATAGGATCAGGTGCCGTGGAGGAGTAAACATCCTCTGCTGAATATCACATCCACGTGAGCCATTAGACGAAATAAAGTAAACGGGATTACCCGTCGTCAAATCTAGTAGGAAAATGACAGTCTAACAAAGGGTATGAAACAAATCGGTCAACATGTGACTTAGAGATAATTGGTAATCGCAAACAAGGTCATTAAAGCGATCGCAGAATTTGCGAATTGATGACTTTAAACGAGATTCGTTATAACCAAGCAACGTCAATTTTTTGTTAGTAGTTGACCTCGCTTTAAAAAGTCCTCATACGCATAGTATGCTCTTGCGTATCGAATCAACTGAGAAAGATATACATACCATAAGCAGGTGCTAGTGGATTAATTCCTACATAGAAAGGGAAAGTTGACAATTGCAAAATTAAAGTCATCACGCTTATCATATAATGTAGTTGTCAGTCTGGCATTTGAGTCAATATTAAGTAAAATATCCAAATATGAAGCAGATATATCAAATTCTGTGTGGTGTCCTTTATTTCGAGTCAAATGGAGATATGAAAATTATGATTGTTAATTGATAAGACATTATCTATATATCTATATGTAAGGTTGGTTGTTTGATTTTGAACCGTCTTTGAAATCTGACGCTGAATCAATATCGCTAATAGGATATGAAAACTAGACAAAAATGTTAGAATCATAATCTACAATAAATTTTTAAATTGTGATGATCTTAAATATATTCATTTTAGAATGTAAACTTCTTAGCAGCCCTAGGGTAACTGAATGCAAACTACCGTATATAATCGCCTATAAGTAGGTTGTCTTTTTTAAGATCATTTTGAAGGATGTTACCATTGACCCGCTTATAATTCGGTGCAACATTTTGCCAGAACCGGTTGACAATTTCAAATCAAAGTAACACTGATTTTGCCCACGTTTCAAAAAAATGTTTTCCAGAAATAATGCCGGTATTTACCGGTAATTATTCATTCTCTAAAAATCATATGCCATGTCAATTTCCTAATTATTTACCTGTGATCAATGATATTTTTTTTATATTTCTATGTTCAGACTAATTTGTAAAGGCAAAGCTAGCGAACAGTGTTCAATCTCGTAAGTCCCAAATACCAACCATGGAGTTCCTCATTGACAACATCTTTGTAGTTTTTGGCAATCAGGTCTTCCAACAGTCTGATGGAGTTCCAATGGGCATGAATTGTGCTCCTTTATTAGCTGACCTATTTTTATATTCTTATGAGGCAGAATTTATTCAAAAGCTTTTACATGAAAAGAAGAAATCTCTAGAGTGGCCTTAAATTCGACATATTGACGACGTTTTATCAATGTCAATGTCTCTCAACTTATTCGATACGCAAGCGCTTGTTCTGCGTAAGATCAGTTTTTGAATCGAGGCAAGCTACTTACAGACAAGTTGTTGTTGCAGGGGTTTCAACAGTCACGTTTAACGGCAGCATTTCGTAAATTCTATGGTCGTTATAACAATTTAGTTAACCAATATGACCTATCATTGAGTCAAATGCTGTCTGATGTGTTTCATAGCCATTGTTAAGCCGTTTTTCACACACTGATTTGACTACGGATTGTTCCGTTTACCTGATCAAGACTATGGGCTCACGGCGGGTGTGACCAGTCAACAGGGGATGCTTACTCCTCCTGGGCACCTGATCCCACCTCTGGTGTGTCCAGGGGTCCGTGATTGCCCAACTCTTGTTTTTGTATTCTATTTAGGACTTACGAGATTGATCACTGTTCGTTATCTTTGCCTTTACATCAATCAATAATAATGATTTTCATTTACATGTCGATTCAGTATATCATATTTATGTAACAATATTCTATCATCACCTGCAGATGGTGTGTATGTCTCTCAACTTATTCGACACGCAAGAGCTTGTTCTACATATGATCAGTATTCAAATGGTTTAAATTTCGCGCATAGTAAATATTCTAAGATGGAATCATATATCCAAATACATTGAAAAGCACTTCGCGATGGTTTTATTTTCGCGATAGTTAATATAATTGCGAATATAGCGAAAATAAAACCCATGCGAACATTTTCCCCTTTACAGTATAATGTTCATGTGACTTGTATTAAAGTCATTCAATAAAGACAATGCACGCCATTGTTGGTAAAAAAAAAATTCTCAATCGGGTTCGATATACGAAGGTAGATCTCTGACACCCCGTTGCAAGTTGGAGGAAGTTTTAAATGTGATTTAAGCTTTGAATTATGAATTCTTTGCCACAGAACACCTTATAGAAACGCTTCTGTCTAAAAAGCATGCTCACATGCACAAAAGAGATTTTCAGATAAGTGTTTCTGATAAGTGTTCCCTATTCATATGTCGCCGAAAATTCTGAAATGATATGCTCATTGACGGAAAACCTCATGTTTTACGTAACTATGGTACTTGTACTTTGATATTTGCTTTATGAAATTTTGTAGCGCTTACATGGTATGTTTCTGCTAGGAAAAAGAGAAACTGTCCACCATGCAAATACGAATGCTATTTAAAGATTCATGAATATTGGTAAAACTGTTGAATATTTTTGTCCAAGTGCATGTATTGGATATGGAATCATTCTTCAGTGTCAAGTATAGGACGATTTCCATACGTTCATTCATACTATATTTCATATTTATTATTACGACATTAAAAAAAATCACAAATATTATAAAAATATTACATGTAGGATAGAGCAATAATAATTACAATACAAAACAAACAGCATGAAGAGAGAACAAAAATTTACGCATGAAAAAGCATGTACTGGGTACACAATAGAGAGGGAAAGGAGGAGTATACGTAATTGTAGCAGCTGACCCCCATAGAAGTTCTCGTAATGGATTCCGCAGCCGCGGACCAAATCTAAACGTAATTTATAATCAAAAAACATATACAAAATCGAGTGTAGGGAATCACGGACCGGCGACAAAAGCGAAGACAGGATCAGGTGTCATGGGAGTAAGCATCCTCTGCTGACCGGTCACAACCGCAATGAGCCCTTAGTCGAAATAAAGTACACGGGATTACCGTAGTCAAATATAGTAGAAAATAACAGTCCTAACAAAGGGTATGAAACAAACAATTAGAAAGGAAACATACTCTGCCTCCTGTAAAGGAATGGAAGTATGACCGCCAGGCAAAACTAAGTAACGTTACAGCTCGTCTTCTGTAAGCTGTCCCAATTCTACACCAAGACTTGCGTCAAAAAGTTCGTAATGGCATCCCAGCATTGATTACGAATTGATCCAGTGGATGAAAATGAAAAAAATGCACGGGGAAAAACATTAATATAAATATTGCATGTAGTTGAGGGTAACATTGAAAATTTCATCTAGAGAAAACATTGTCAACGAGGCGTAGCCGAGATTGACAATGGTTTTCGAGGGTGAAAATTTTCAATGTTACCCTCAACTATATGCAATATTTTTTTATTTTGTTATACTGAATGTTATCAAAACGTGTAGGGCATAACAACCGGACTCCGCCCCGAAAAAACCCCAAAAAAAAAAGCCCCCCCGGGGGGGGGGAAAAAAAGGCCAAAAGGGAAAAAAAAAAAAAAATTCCAGGGTTTTTTTTTTTTTTTTTTTTGCCAATGGAGGGAGTAAGCATCATTCTGCTCTACCGGTCCACACCCAACCGTGTATGAAATGTGTTTGTTTGAAATTATAAATACGTTTAACCACGATGTTTAACTTCGTCTATTGTATAATCTCTATGATGTGGGAAGGAACGTAAGATGTTCAGTACAAGGCAATGTATTTTTCAAAGTAAAATTGCATGGCAAATCTTATCACTATACATGTATTGTTTTTGCCTATGGTATCATTACAAATCCTTTCCTTCCGTTGACTCCTTTCCGTATTCTGATAAAGTCACACCCATAATGACTTTCTTCATAAACCCGAAAAAGCTGTCATAAAAACACAAAAAATGCGTAAATATTATATTATTTATTTTAAATGCCAGTGTAAAAGAAGATAATGGCCCCCGCAGAATAATAAACCGGGGGTCGTTTTTTCTACGTAGATGACCCTTTGCTGAAGAAAAAGTTTTCATTTTCATCAAAAAATGAGCAATTCTAGTGAGAAAAAGAACCGTGTAGGAATAATCACATCCATTATTCATTTGCTTCCAGTATTTATTCTGGTTATTGTGTAAGGTAGATTGTAACAATATTGCCCATTTTTAATTTCACTAAACAAAAGTAACTTTATCAATTTCTATTAAATCAACTTAAAATTTTAAAAAAAAAAAAAAAAAGATTAAGAAAGATATTTCATTTTTAATTTTTCATTTATTACACCGATATAGTGATTCTCACTATGAAACGAGTTATCTCCGTTATTTGAGTGAAAACACATCGAAAGTTATTTCGAGATACATCAGAATTAATTATTAATACAAATAAGGAAGACAAAAATGCGTAAAAGATTGACATTACTTTGGAAAACATGCGATATGTCCATTTACGAAATTCTGTCTATTAGTCATGAATTAAACTTAAATTGATTTTTTTTTTTCGTCAACTACTGGACTATTTGGCAGGGCAAGTATTTAAAACTTAACTATATTTGTGACATTCTTGTTCACTTTGTTAGTTGAGTTTTTTCTACAGAGGTGGATCTATGAGTCAAATTAGCACTACTGGATATATATTCTTTAATTATCCTTCTTCTCAATTAGTGCATGTTCCGGCGGACCTGAACAACAGTTCCAAATCAAAGTTTTTGTGATATTCTTAGGTGCCCACCCAGCGGGGTGTGGACGGTCAGCAGAGGATGCTTACCTTTCCATGAACCTGATCCGTGCCTTCGCTTTTGTCGGAGGTCCGTGTTGTCCTTTACACTCGAATTTGTATATATGTTATTTTGGACCTATGATTACGTTAATTTAAACAATTGTTACTATGCCAATTTATATATCATCTGTGTATCCGTTGTGACGATAACCTCGATCTATGCCACTTTTCCAAAACCTGCACTTGTGGTACATTGCAACAATAGGATCAGGTGCCGTGGAGGAGTAAACATCCTCTGCTGACATTATCACATCCACCGTGAGCCATTAGACGAAATAAAGTAAAACGGGATTACCCGTCGTCCAAATCTACGTAGGAAAAATGACAAGTCTAACAAGAGGTATGAAACAAATCGGTCAACATGTGACTTAGAGATAATTGGTAATCGCAAACAGGTCATTAAAGCGATCGCAGAATTTTGCGAATTTGATGACTTTAAACGAGTTCGTTATTAACCAAGCAACGTCAACTTTTTTGTTGTAGTTGACCTCGCTTTTAAAAAGTCCTCATAACGCATAGTATGCTCTTGCGGATCGAATCAACTTTGAGAGATTACATACCCATAAGCCAGGTGCTATGGATAATTCTACATAGAAGGGAAAGTGACAAAATTGCAAATTAAAGTCATTCACCTTATCATATAATGTAGTTTGTCCAGTCTCCTGGCATTTGAGTCAAATATTAAGTAAAATATCCAAATATGAAGCAAGATATTATCCAATTCTGTGTGGTTTTCCTTTATTTCGAGTCAAAATGGAGATAGAAAATTATGATTGTTATATTGATAAGACATATATCTATATATCTATATGTAAGGTTTGGTTGTTTTGGATTTTGAACCGTCTTTGAAATCTGACCGCTGAATCAATATCGCTAATAGGATATGAAAAACTAGACAAAAATTGTTAGAATCATAATCTACAATAATTTTTAAATTGTGATGATCTTAAATATCATTGATTTTAGAATGTAAACTTCTTAGCAGCCCTAGGGTAACTTGAATGCAAACACCGTAATATAATCGCCTAAAGTAGGGTTGTCTTTTTTAAGATCATTTTGAAGGATGTTTCCATTTGACCCGCCCCCCCCCTTTTATAAAAAATTTCCGGGTTGGCACAACATTTTTGCCGAACGGTTGACAATTTTCAAATCAAAGTAACACTCGATTTTGCCCACGTTTCAAAAAATTGTTTTCCAGAAATAATGCCGGTATTTACCGGTATTATTCATTCTCTAAAAATCAATATGCCATGTCAATTTTCCTAATTAATTTACCTGTGATCAATGATATTTTTTATATTTCTATGTTCAGACTAATTTGTAAAGGCAAAGCTAGCGAACATGTTCATCTCGTAAGTCCCAAAATACCCAACCATGGAGTTCCTCATTGACAACATTCTTTGTAGTTTTGGCAATCAGGTTTCCAACAGTTTGAGGAGTTTCCAATAGGGCATAATTGTGCTCCCTTTATTAGCTGACTATTTTTATATTCTTATGAGGCAAGAATTTACTTCAAAAGCTTTTACAATGAACAAGAAGAAATCTCTTAGAAGTGGCCTTAAATTCGACATATTCTTGGACGACGTTTTACAATGTCAATGTCTCTCAACTTATTCGATACGCAAGAGCTTGTTCTGCGTACGATGCAGTTTTTTGAATCGAGGCAAGCTACTTACAGACAAGTTGTTGTTGCAGGGGTTTCAACAGTCACGTTTAAAGGCCAGATTTCGTAAATTCTATGGTCGTTATAACAATTTAGTTTACCAATATGACCTATCATTGAGTCAAATGCTGTCTGATGTGTTTCATAGCCATTGTTAAGCCGTTTTTCACACACTGATTTGACTACGGATTGTTCCGTTTACCTGATCAAGACTATGGGCTCACGGCGGGTGTGACCAGTCAACAGGGATGCTTACTCCACTGGGCACCTGATCCACCTCTGGTGTGTCCAGGGGTCCGTGATTGCCCAAACTCTTGTTTTGTATTCTATTTAGGACTTACGAGATTGATCACTGTTCGTTATCTTTGCCTTACATCAATCAATAATAATGATTTTCATTTACATGTCGATTCAGTATATCATATTTATGTACAATATTCTATCATCACCTGCAATGGTGTGTATGTCTCTCAACTTATTCGACACGCAAGAGCTTGTTCTACATATGATCAGTATTCAAATGTTTAAGTTTCGCGCATAGTAAATATTCTAAGATGGAATCATATATCAAATACATTGAAAAGCACTTCGCCGATGGTTTTATTTTCGCGATAGTTAATATATTGCGAATATAGCGAAAATAAAACCCATGCGAACATTTTCCCCTTTACAGTATAATGTTCATGTGACTTGTATTAGTCATTCAAAAAGACAATGCACGCCATTGTTGGTAAAAAAAAAATTCTCAATCGGTTCGATATACGAAGGTAAGATCTCTGAACCCCGTTGCAAGTTGAGGAGTTTAAATGTGATTTAAGCTTTGAATTATGAATTCTTTGCACAGAACACCTTAGAGAACCGCTCGATCTAAAAGCAATGCTCACACAAAAGAGATTTCAGAATAAGTGTTTCTGATAAGTGTTCCCTATTCATATGTCGCCGAAAATTCTGAAATGAATATGCTCATTGACGGAAAACCTCATGTTTTACGTAACTATGGTACTTTGACTTGATATTTGCTTTATGAAATTTTGTAAGCGCTTACATGGTATGTTTCTGCTAGGAAAAAGAGAAACTGTCCACCATGCAAATACGAATGCTATTTAAAGATTCATGAATATTGGTAAAACTGTTGAATATTTTTGTCCAAGTGCATGTATTGGATATGGAATCATTCTTCAGTGTCAAAGTATAGGACGATTTCATACGTCATTCATACTATATTTCATATTTATTATTACGACATTAAAAAAAATCACAAATATTATAAAATATTACATGTAGGATAGAGCAATAATAATTACAATACAACAAACAGCATGAAGAGAGAACAAAAATTACGCATGAAAAAAGCATGTACTGGGTACACATAGAGAGGAAAGGAGGAGTATACGTAATTGTAGCAGCTGACCCCAATAGAAGTCTCGTAATGGATCCGGCCAGCGCGGACAAATCTAAACGTAATTATAATCAAAAAACATATACAAAATCGAGTGTAGGGAATCACGGACCGGCGACAAAAGCGAAGCAGGATCAGGTGTCATGGAGTAAGCATCCTCTGCTGACCGGTCACAACCGCAATGAGCCCTTAGTCGAAATAAAGTACACGGATTACCGCTAGTCAAATAATAGTAGAAAATAACAGTCTAACAAAGGGTATGAAACACAACAATTAGAAAGGAAACATACTCTGCCTCCTGTAAAGGAATGAAGTATGACCCCAGGCAAAACTAAGTAACGTTACAGCTCGTCTTCTGTAAGCTGTCCCAATTCTACACCAAGACTTGCGTCAAAAAGTTCGTAATGGCAATCCCAGCATTGATTACGAATTGATCCAGTGGATGAAATGAAAAAAATGATGCAGCGGGAAAAACATTAATATAAATTGCATGTAGTTGAGGGTAACATTGAAAATTTTCATCTAGAGAAAACATTGTCAACCGAGCGTAGCCGAGATTGACAATGGGTTTTCGAGGGTGAAAATTTTCAATGTTACCCTCAACTATATGCAATATTTTTTTATTTTGTTATACTGAATGTTATCAAACAACAAAACCGTTTCGTCTGTTTACGTTGATCATGTCATGCGATGTTTCGTACATCCATGCTGGTAATCGCGTTTATCACAAACGCTCAAACGACGTCGTCTAACAATCTACGGAGAATCGTACGCGCATAAATTTGACGCATGTAACAATTTTTCAGAATGTTTTCCGTCGTCAAGTAATGATTTCCGT
>CAJDSM010050639.1:0-13459 GCA_903981925.1 Ostrea lurida | reverse complement strand
ATTTAAAGTTGATGACTAGAAGTGTATCAAATGATCTATCTATTTTCACTAACTTGGAATTATATTTTCATTACAGCAATCAATAAACCATTAAGCAGGCTGAAATGAACCCAAATATACCATTTTACCCAGTCCAGATTGGGGATAACTTTACAAAATACTACACCCAAGCAAATTTGCCTTATGTTCCATACAATGCAGGTATGTTATGTAATAAATTGCTCTTTGATTTCCTTGGGGGGGATTATTGTAACTGTCGTTTATAAGATAGATTTTCAAGAATTTGTTCATATTAAATTGCATTTCTTAATACATTTTCAATTGTTTTTAGCTCTGACACCTGAGCTGAAAGCTCAAGTGAGCTTTTCTGATCACCTGTTGTTCATTGTCTGAAAACTTTTCACAAATTTTTTATTTCTTCTCCAGAACCATTGAGCCAAACTTGGTTCAAATCAGCCTTCAATGAAGGGGATTTAAGGTGTTTTTGTTTGTTGTTTTTTTTTCAAATTAAGGACCTGGCCTCCATCAAAGGGGAGATAATCACGAAAATGCAAAAATAGGGTGTAATTGTCATTTAAAAATCTTCAGAAAAGCTGAAACTGATATGAAAGCTTCCTGATGTAGTGGACATTTAAGTTTGTTCAAGTCCTTACCCCCAGAGAGTAGGGTGGGGCCACAATAGGGGATCAAAGTTTTACATGCAAATATATTTATTATAGGGAAAATCAAATCATTGAACCATAAGAGTGGATATAAACGCTTTCATTTGTTGATGGATGTCCAGGAAGTTCTTATTAATTAAATAGTAAAAGCTTGAATGGAATTTACATTCAGTGGTCAACAGTGATATAGTGGGGACTCATGGGGTATTGTGAGCGCATGCACTCACCAAGGTTCTTTAATTTCTCAGGCACTGCTGCATTCGTGGAATATTTGCAACCCAACTTTCCATAGGTTTTAATGAAATTCTGAGTATATTTTTATGCCCCCGGAATCTTCGATTCGGTGATTCGGTGGATATAGTTTTTGCTTCTCACATCTGATGGTCTGTCCCATCTGTCTGTTTTGTCCACAAAAACTTTAACATTGGCCATAACTTTTGAATGGAGTGATGGGACTTTCATATTAAAATGTGTGTTTTCCTATTATGAAAGGCCTTCTCTCTGGTAGCCAACATTTTTGACCTCCTACTTGAGTTTGACGTACTTTTCAAAACTTTAAACTTGGCCATAACTTTTTGAATGGTAAGTGGATAGATTTTTCATATTTCAATGCATAATCCTTGGGCAAGCACTTTTACTGGCATGTGGAATCCAGGGCATCAGTGTTTCACAAACACATTTTGTTATCTATATATTTGATGCATACTCATTTATGAATAACTCGTGTACAGGAGAAAGGAAAGATAACTCATCCTTCAGTCAACATAGAAAGGAAAGATAATTTGTATTACAGCGAATTAAAAAAAAAACTACTTGTCTAAAGTGCCTGGGAAACTAAACAAATATCCTCAGTGAGTAATAGCTCACAGAATCCTTGGATGTAAAAAATATGGAATTTAGTGGAGCTTTAATTTATGGGACCTGGTAATTCTTTTGCAAGGACTGTTGACGAATAAGTATACACACGGAATATTATCCAGATGACTTTACTTTAGGGGACATATATATTGCTAGATGCAATTGTTTCATGCAGTATAGAAGACAAAATGAATGGTGCATTAAAAATTTGTGTTTTATGGTGTGGAAAAGCATATCAACAGATCAATATTTTGTGTTTGATATTTCCTTTAAAGATGATTCACAAGGTAATACATGTTGCCCTGCTTGTTATAAAATTGTTCACTATAAAACAGGTGCAGTAGGAGTAAATCCTTATGATGGGGAGAAAAAGTTCCAGGGATTCCATGCAGCCCAGACTTGCAGCCAAAGGCCCTTTACATCGACTCCTGTGAATCCAGCATCAAGGCTGCATCAGGACATGTCGGCTCCTGCCATGAGTCCTCGGTATCAAACACCCACAACTGTATATTCCCGGTTTGTTCACTTATGTATTTCACTATTTCTTGAATATAACTTCAATGCCACATTAATGTTGCATTATCATCCACCTCAGCAGATAAAGTTTAGGGTCGACTGTTCTTACACAGGATTGTATGATATCGTCTAAACTATTGAGACCATATATTTCGTTGTTCCTTGTATTGAGACAAGTTCATCGACATGTGTGTGGAGGGCCCTTGGGGTGATGACTGACCCCGCCCTTTTAGAAATTGTTTGATGTTTTAAAACTTTTGCAATCCTTCAACCATATATTTTCTTGTTCATTGTATCAAAACAATTTTAAGAGAACATAAAAGACCCCAGGGGCTATGCCTGACCTCAATCTATCATAGTGACATGGATCTCTGTCTTATTTTCTTATTGATGAATGTTCATTGATGACAGTGGTTAACTCTAGTCCATACATTTGAATAGTGGCACATTGTAAATCTGATTTTTTCTATGAAGCACAGTGCTCAGGTGAGCGATGTGGCCCATGGGCGTCTTGTTAGGTCTATACATTCTTTTAATCTACATGTATTTATATTTTTTCTCTGTGTACTCAACCTTTCTGGTATTTTATTAGGATTCCATTTCAAGACATGAAGAGGTCACCACTTTCTAGTGTATCTCCCTCTGCTCTGTCGTACCCACCAGGAAGTTCTGAGACGACACCAGTCAGCCCGGTGATGTTGATGAACTGTTCACCAGAAATGTTAGGGCATTATAAGAATCCACCTTCACTTGTAACACCTGCAGCCTATGGTTCTCCTGGATGTACTACAAATGCTCGGGCATCAAGACCGCCAACTCCACCACAAGGCTCATTTACACCAGCAGCAAACCAGGCTTGCCTGCCAGTATCTAATGCTAATTATTCATTTCAAGGTACACCTAACTTAGATTATAAATGTTTTGGAATTCATGTTGCTTTAATCAAAGATATGAGTAAGGAAATGGTGTCTTGCTCTAATTTTGTGGAAGACTACACAAATGATACCCTGTGTTATTCATTTTCAATGAAATTTTATCCCAGTTGCAAACCTTTTTTTATTGCCATTGTTGATTCTGTCCTTTCATGAAGTAAGAATTTTCCTGTACAGTGGTTTTGACTTGAATTAGCAATTGGCACATAATAATGCCATTTGCAAGGGGATAAACATGTGAACAAAGATCATATTGAGGCATGAATGCAAATATGAGACTCCCTGTATGAGGTATGATACTCGGGTGACCATTAAGGCCTGTGGGCCTCTTGCTTTTCAATGATAATGGTATTTTCACTATAATGATTAAAATGTATGGTGCCAATGATGCTTATGTTTACAACCTTGTTCAAGAATGAAAAATGTAGATAGATTTCCATAGATAATAAAACATCCAATGTTTGAGGTGTAGATAGTTAGAAACCATTCAACTCTACATTCCCCAGGGAGAGGGATCACGTAATGAAATTTAACTTTAGAGATCTATGCATACAAATCTGGTACACATTTATTTTGTGGATGGAGGCTTCTATTGAAGAAGTCAAAAGATAAGATGTATTTGTTTAAGGATAAATTTGTTTGAGGCACCTTGGATTTGCTATGGTCTCCATCTAACATAGACATTTAGTCAGTTTTAGTTACCAGTGAAGGAGAAAAAAAAACTGGCTTCAACTTTGTCGTGGAGGGACATATATAAGGTGATTGTTTTATGACCAAACAGAGTTTCCTAACTCTAAGGATAAACAGCAGCTTTCTATATCGACCTTGACTTTGTAATGTACATGTATAAACATACGAGTTCAGACTTAACTGATAATGACCAGACAATGTGTCTGATGCAAGTTATTTCACAGTCATCATTTTGTAGAATGCCATTTCTGCTTTGGTCTACAGGTATGAAATTCTGCTGGGCTGTATATAAATATCTTGTACTAAGGTGGGCTGATATGAAATAGCACACAATTTATATGCCTGTGGACTCTGTGGAAATAAGTACTGTACCACTCTTAAAATTGTACATTTACAGTACCATTAAAGACAGTGGTAAAAGAAATGTTAACAGTATTTGTTGTAGGCCATAACTTAATTGGCCAGCATTTATCCCCCACCCCACCCCCATGATGATAATTTTGCAATGGAGAAACTTTATAAGTTAGAAGTAAATGTCCTTTATGTTCAACAAAATGGTTAGGAAATCCTGTTCTTGAAATATAAAAGATGCACTCCTGCCACATTAACTTCTTGACATTCAAGTTTTCCATTCTGTGATGTTAAGGTAAACTGTTAGATACCTATGTACCTTTTTAATGCCCCCCTTTGAAAAAGAGGGGGCATATTGTTTTGCACCTGTCGGTCGGTCTGTAGACCATGTGTTGTCCACTTAATATCTTTTGATCCCTTTGCTTGATAACAACCGAACTTGGTACAGAAGTTGCCCTTAGAGAGTAGATGGTCCTTATTGATTTTCAGGTCACAAGTTCAATGTCAAGGTCAACTTGGTACAGGAGTTGCCTATTGCGAGTAGATGATCCCTATTGATTTTCAGGTCACAAGGTCAAAGTCAAATTGCTGATCTATACCCCATGTGTTGGTGTTGTCCGCTCAATAACTTTTAACCCCTGTGCTTGATAACAACCAAACTTGGCACAGAGGTTGTACTTGGAGAGAAAGTGTTCCCTATCGATTTTCAGGTCACAAGGTTAAAGGTCAAGGTGAAACCGCTGGTTTTAAACCTAAGTGTTGTCTGCTCAATATCTTTTGATCTCTTTGCTTTATAACAACCAAGCTTGGTACAAGGGTTACCCTAAGAGAAAAGATGATGCCTATTGAATTTCAGGTCACATGGTCAAAGGGCAAGGTCAAACTGCTGGTCTTAACCCCATGTGTTGTCCGCTTAATATCTTTTTACCTCTTTGCTTGATAACAACCAAATTTGATACAGAGATTGCCCTTAGAAAGTAGATGATTCCTATTGATTTTCAAGTCACTTGGTCCAAGGTCAAGGTTAAACCATTCCGTGTGTTGTCTGCTCAATATGTTTTGACCCCTTTGCTTGATAACAACCAAACTTGGTACTAGGGTTGCCCTTAGAATGTAGATGATCCCAATTGATTTTCAGGTAACAAGAAAAAGTCAAGGTCAAACTCCTGGCCAAGGTCGAATTGCTAAAGATTGTCATGTCTGGGGTTTTTTTTTGGGGGGGGGGGGTTCAAACTCTTTGCTAGATTGACATCTAATCATGATGAAATGTCTTAAACCATTATTGTGTCGCCTGCCTGCGTTAGCGGAGAGCGACCTATAGGGATCACTTTAGTCGGCGTCACAAAAATTTTCTGTCACATTTTCTCAGAAACCACACAGGCCAGCCTTCCTGATATTTGGCACAGAGCATCAGTATGGACAACTGTAATCGGTGTAACACAGTTTCCAATCTGCGCGCATGTCAACTTCCTGTTTGAGGCAACTTTGAATATTTTAACATGGACAAATTTCTGTCACATTTTTCTCAGGAACCACACAGGCCAGCTCCTGATATTTGGCACAGGAGCATCAGTATGGACAACTGTGATTGTGTAACGCAGTTTTCCAAATCTGCCGCATGTCAACTTCCTGTTAGACGCAACTTTATATTTTTACAATGGTTAAATTTCTGTCATATTTTCTCAGGAACCCACAGGCCAGCTTCTGATATTTTGGCACAGAGCATCAGTATGGACAACTGTATCGTGTAACACAGTTTCCAATCTGCTGCATGTCAACTTCCTGGCTTGACGCAACTTTAATTTTTTTTGACATAAAACAATTTGTCTTTATTTCAAGATAGTAGAATCTCACAAACTAACAAATGCGGTATCTACATCTTGTCATCTAAGTCAGTCATGTTATGGATGTCAATTGTCATTTCATTTTCTGGAGTAAATTTGAACAGGGAACTGATTCTGCGAAACAATATATAATTACATTACTTTTTTTTTGCCATGAATGATAAACTTTAAATGAAATGAGAAGTAATTTTTTTTCAAAATGAAATAGATAAAGAAAGGCAGGGCAAGAAGGACACGTCTTACACTAAGTTATACTAATATATAGGGTTTCACACCTGTCTGTCTGATCCGAAGTATGTTGTCCCACAACTCCTCCAGGAGTTTTATGAAACTTTGTGGAGTGTTGAATACATAATGAAGATGTGCATATTGTAGGAATTTTGTTTTGGACAATTTTATATAGAAGTATTTGAACGTTTGGACTTGGGCATTTTTTCACCAATATTCCTATGCATTCAGTGATTATACTGCAACTCCTCCTAAACGATTTGCAGGATTTTTATGAAACTTGTGGATTGTTAGATTACATAATGAGATGTGCATATTGTCAGGAATTTTGTTTTTGGACAATTTATGTACAGATATGAATGTTTGGATTATTAGGCATTTTTCCACAATGTATGCAACTTCTGTTTGGGTCTGAAAGATATGTTTGTGATTCATTATGTAATGTGCCCCGGGGGGGGGGGGGGGGGGTATTAGTCCCGAAAGGACAGTTTCTAGTTGATTTAATGATTAATTATTGCCCTTGTACAAGTAGAATTTCATAATACCTGGCAGAAGTAGCCATTTTGGATTTTGCACCATGGGGATTGGGGCATGTATGTTTTTATACGCCCATCGAAGACGGGACGTATTATGGTATAGCGTCGTCCGTCTGTCTGTCTGTCCGGGCTTTGTAGGCTGAAACGTAAGTTCCAGGATCATACAACTTGGAACAATTGATCACCATGATGAGAGGAAGATGCCTTATGTTTTTCAAGGTCAAAGGTCAAGGTCGTAGTGTCACTTAATAGGAAAACGTTGTAGGCAGGATACAGACATATTGTTTCTCAATTAGCATTATAATGAATTAGCATTTTAAAAAGGACAGTACTAACTCTGCTGAAATATGAACCCCACTGAAATCTGTACGGGCGTATTATGCCACATTGGCGTTGCTCTTGTTAAAACATTTCTTGTTTTATTTTAAGCTTGTAGACCATCTACACCACCACAATCTGCAGAGGATAAATTTAAAGCAAAAGCATCACAGTATGGTATTGAGATAAGCAGTACTCTGGAGCATTTCCTTAAATCCCAGGAAAAAGATCAGAAAGTGGGATCCAGGCTACAAGTTGACAAATCGGGGCATGCGATGTACAGCGACACACAACCTACTGCACGGGACCTGCTCAGTAGCTTCCAACAAAAAGCTGTAACTAATGGAATCACTGTACAGGATTCAAAGGCAAATGAACAGGAAAATCTTCAATTGTACGAAAGTGACCCTGGGGATATAGAAAATGACAGGTGTGAAGGAAAAAGTTCTAAGGCTAAATGTTCTTCCTGGAACTTTACAAGGTCTAATTCCAGTCAGTCCTGTACATCTGAAGAATGTGAGAGCATATGTATAAAACAAGATAAAATTTCAGAACAGGTGGTTGATTTGAACGAGGAAAAGGAATGTAATGGATCTGTTCCAGACAAAATAAATGACAATCAAAGTATTGATGATGTAGCCAAAGCACTAGTGAATGATGCCATTACTTTTGCTTTGAAAGAAATGGTGAATGTAGGAAAAGAAACTGAAGAACGTAAGAAGAAGTTATACTCCTGGCAAGCCAAGAATGTAAACAACAGCAACAGTAAAGAATCAAACAAACCGAGTAGTGACGTGAATAAATCACCAAAGGTGTCCAGTGTCACCACTTCTAAACCCCTTCTCAGAACTCTCCTTGACCCCGGTTCCCCTGAATTTTTGCCCAAGGACAAGCCACCATCTAAGGGAGATAAACAGCCATCGATGTTAAATCCTAGCACCCCAGAGTTCACCCCTTCTGCTGTAGTAGCTTTACTACCATCTGAGTCTCTCTTTGATTCAGTCTATGAACCCAGTGAAATGTTACAGGAACCAAATTTGGATTCCGTTTTACCAGCTCGGTACCTTCATCAACGAAGCCTAAGTCATGGTTCGTACTCAAAAAATGTCTCGTGTCAGACGTGGGTGCAACCTTTGGTGGATGTGTCCTGTAGCACCCCCACAGTTAAAATGAAAGACAAATGTTTGGAAACGTGGACGTGTGATTCTCGGGAGGTCGGAATTAACACGACTGAGGTGTTTGAATGGGAAGAAGATGATGAAATTGTTATTCCTCTAAAAGATATTCGTACCAAGCTTGTGGAAACACAGGTATGGAAGGGTTGGAATCTCCATTGAGATGTATACTGATGGTGATAAAGGCAATATACATTATAATTGTATGTTTACAAATCTGTGAACCAGTGTCTTTGTGTACCACATTTCTGTCAGTTTGTAGTTCATGTGAATCACTCTTGTAACCTATTGCGATTGGTACTATTAGATATATGTTGACATCAGTCATGCATTAACATTTGAACTTGATCAACTTCAGTTCTGCTAGTAGAAAGTCATTTTTAATCAAATATTAAGAATTTCATGGTCAGTGCACCCTTGAGGCCTAAAGGGTTGGGATCAATACATCGAGAAATGATTCACTTTAAAAAACTTTTTATCATCAAACAAACTGTGTAATGTTATTATTAACAAGGATAACTCTATCAAATTCAGAAATTCATTGGTCCCCTAGGTCAGGGGTCCTGGTCCTGGGGGGTTGGTTTTATGGTTGATATAGTGAAATGTGTCATTTCTTTTAAGTATTTTTTTAACTCCTGAATGACAAGCAGTGAAATTGAGTACATAGAAAAATGGTAAAGAAGTCACTTCTGAAATTGTTCTATTTCTTTAAATATCCTCTTGACCCCTGAACATCAAAACAAATAATGCATTAAACTAAACAAGCATAGCTGCAGAACTGTAGCTCTCTTAAAAAATATTGGGACAGATCAGAGAGCTACAGATCCATTTGCTATTGGTTTACACAAGTATGATAATGAAATAAACCGAGGTTCGAATTGACCGGGTTCCTAATATGGCTACGTAAACAGACGAAATGACATGAAGCTGTGAGTTTTGAGGTCGTATGGGACTTTAATGAATATTTTAAGGTATGTTTGGACAAATACATGTTAGGTGGATGTGTAAGGAATTTTTAGATATTAGATTTATGGCTCGTCGATGCAGGAATACAACGATAGAACGCCTCAATCATGCGCAACTTTCTGAGCGGCGTAAATCGAAGGTTTTTATAAGGGGTGGAACTGTAGCTCTCTGATCTGTCACAATATTTTTTCAGAGAGCTACAGTTATGCAGATAAAACAAGCACACAGTTAATGATGAAGAGAGAAGCCTCCACCAACATTGAATGATGGCCGCTGGATGAGGGGTTCTGGTGTTAGAATCAGGCTTTATAGCTCACATAGGGAAATACTTTTCTTACAAAATCTTTCTTCTTTGCCCCTGCACAGCTTGAAGAACAAATGGTGAAATTCACTACACATGGACTAAGGACTCCGACTTGGTCTAGTGGGCTTATAGTACAGATCAGGTGAAAATTCATTTGCCCACCGGCCTCTGTGGGCCATTTTTAGAGTGGGCATTTAAATGTCCACTGAACACAATGGGTTGTGTATAGAATTGTATATATTAACACTCAGGTAAAATTGTCCACTTAAAATGCCCACTGTGATTCCTTGCAGTGGCCAGCCCACAGTGGAAAGTGGGCATTCAAAAATCTTCCTGAGTTTTACTGTATAAAAAAGATGTACTTGATCTTTTAAAATTGAATTGAATTCTTTGGAAAAATATGGTATATATGTGTACATGTCTCCATGATAAATTGTAATAGTAAGCAGTAGCTCATACTATGTACACTGTGTTTGTATTTATATAGTATTGTGACACACATGTTGCTTAATTTCCAGAGAGAACTGCTATTACTGAGAGGACGGGTGTGTTTGGATGAAATGGAAAGACAAGTGACAAATCTGGAGAAAAGCAAGAATACCTGGACTAATTATTTTGATATGGAGTAAGAATTTTAAAGAAATATGTAGTTTTTTAAGCATTCATTAAAATTCTTGAACAGTTAACAACGCCCTTTGGGAGATGGGAATACTCTTTTTTTATGCCCCCGTGATCGAAGATCTGGAGGCATATTATTTTTGTTCTGTCTGTCATTCTGTCTGAAACATAACTTTTTGTGTATGTTCCTTATGATAATATCTTTCCGTGGGTAACAAAATGTTTGACCTCCTGACCTTGACCTTGGAAGTTTGACCTACTTTTCAAAAACTTTAACCTTAGCTATAACTTTTGCATGGTATGTACTAGGGCTTTGATATTTCACAAGTATGTTCCTTATGACAAGACCTTTCTGTGGGTACCAAAATTTTTGACACCTTGACCTTGAAGTTTGACTTACTTTTCAAAAACTTTAACATTGACTTTAACTTTTGAATTGTAAGTACTAGGGCTTTGATATTTCACTTGTACGTTTCTTACGACAAGACCTTTCTGGTGGTACCAACATTTTTTACTTCCTGATCTTCATTTTGAACTTTGACTTACTTTTCAAAAACTTTAACGTTGGTCATAACTTTTGAATGGCAAGAGGTAGGGCTTTCATATTTCACATGTGTATTCCTTATGACAAGCCCCTTCCACTGGCATGTGGAATATGGGAGTATTTGTGTTTCACAAACACATCTTGTTAAGTGGGCATTGCTCTCAGTACCCCATGTTAACAGCTGAGTTAGCCCTAGGCATCCACTGTTATCCAAGTTAGGTCCAAGCGGAAATAATTATATGCTTGAGTGATGGTATGCATATGCTTCCACTACTTAGAGATCGAAAATGAAAAACAATGAAATATGTTTTACGTGACCCAAATTTCACTTTGATGGTTCAAGAACTTTGAGAGATCTCGAGTCACCTGTATTTTCTATCTGTATACCATCTGGTGAATTCTAAAGAATTATTTGATTTACAGAGAAACATCGTTAGAAGAATTGATTGATTTGCAGATCACATCTCTGAAGAGAAAGATTTTTTGTCATTTGGTTTGTACAAAGATTTCTACTAAAATCTGTTTGGCTCATTTTATGCCCTTTTGAAGAGGAGGGGAATGTAATGTTGCATCTGTCTGTTGGTAGTAATTCTGTTGGTAGTAATTCTGACTATTGCCTCAATAATATACAGTCATATGCAGTTAAATGTCATAACTAGTATATATAGCCCTTATTATCACCTTACATCTAGTCGCAGAGGGGCTATAGCATCGCATTCATGCAGCTTTGTGTGCATCTGTATGTATGTGTGTCCAGAACATTGTGAACACGATTGAAGCAAGGGCATTCATCAGAGGATCTTCAAACCTTTCACAAATGAGAGAGGATCAAAGGTCAAGGTCACTATTGACTATTGCCTCAATATCTTGTGAACAAGATAGAAGACACAGCATTCATCAGAAAGCTAATAATAAGCCTTGGCAAGTTGGTTGTGACTATAGTAGATGACTCCTATTGATTTTCATTTCGAAAGGTTCAGGGTTTTCTAACATGCATATAGCAATTATTGTCATCAAACTTCATAGGCAGGTTCGTTGTGGCAGGGAGATGATCCCTATCGATTTTCAGGTCAAAGGTCACTATTTATAGACATATATAGCAATCTGATCAATAACTTGTGAACATTTTACAATATTGGCATCAATTACCTTGAACTGATTATCATTATAGATGACTACTACATGTATTTTCTTAAGGTCAAAAGGTCATCATATCCTCTAATGATGGATTTCAAATTGGGGAAGGTTGGCAAATTTGTGTGACGATGAGAAAGTTAATTTATCAGGTGTATTTCTCTGGGAGTTGAAATATGAAATTATTTTATTGAAATGCATTTATTGACTGATTCTGATTTTAAGAAGTATCATGAAAATCAATGAATGTAGCTAATGAGGGGGTTGTTGCCGTTCTTTTTGACAGGAAAAGATACAGACTTTACAGGAGAAATTAGACTTGGGAGAATTGTTGCCAGAAGTGCCATGCTTTGAAGCCTGTTTTCCGTGTAACAGCCAGTCTTTCCATTTAGCGAACAAGAAGGTAGGTTATAATGGTAATGGAAAAATGATATCTTACTTGATTTCAAAATGTTGGTCAGCTTCACTGTTCACTTATGATTTATCTGTAATCAATGCAGTTAGATATACAAAGAATAGTAAAGAATGAAAAAAGTTGAAACCTTCTGAACTTTAGAATTTTGTGGATCCTATTTCAGTATTAATGTTTTTCTGTTCATTATTCAGAAACTGAAGTGCCTTCCAGACAGAGAAGGCTACTTGAATTACCTTTCTACTAATACAGCAGCAGCTGCACTGAATGTTGGAATCTTGGAGAAAGCTTCAGAAGAGAGCAGAAATAAAACTCTTCCAAATGAGACAGTGATTATAACAGGATCAAACAAGTCAGCCAGTGATAGCCAGATTGGAAAGAAAAAATCTAAAGACAAAAACAAACAGAAAAAAAGCAAATCTGGAAAAACACATGTCAAAGAAAAATCTGAGGAGGTCATGGTGCTGACGGGCAAAAGGGAAGGAGATGGACATTTTGAAAAACAAGATACCAGTTTCCAAGAAGATTCTAACTCTAAGGAACAGCTTTTTCCAATTGAAAATACTGACATGAGGGTAATCTTATTTTCTTTTCAATATTGTCCGGGCCATAACTTTTCACTGAGTTCATGGATTTGAAAAATATTTCACAGAAATGTTGCCCTGGATCCAAGAAAGTGCCATGGGCATGAGCCATAGTCAAAGGTCAAGGTCCCAATACATGTATAGTGCTTTTAGCATTGTCTGGATCTTAACATGTAATTGAGTTCATGAATTGGAATATTGTTTCACAGAATTGTTGCCCTAGACCTAAGGATGTGTCAGACCTTGAGCCAAGATCAAGGTCACAATGCACTTAGTGGTTTTGCCATGACGGGCGTATAATGCCACGTTGATGTTGCTCTTGTTTTGTATGGGCCATCGAAAAGTATTAATTTTTGGCCGGGTTGCACGAGTGCAAACCGGCTTTAAAAATGGTGAATGGCGGGCGGGTGGGTGGGGAAATAATTTCTGTAACATTTACTCAGTAACTACTTATCTTATCCTCATTACCTTTGATATCCATCATCAGCGGGTGGTCCCATACTGTGGGATCCGATTTCAGAGCTGTCCGACACCTATTCCTGTTTACCGACTGAGAATATTTCCAGTGTTATTCTTAATAGTGCAAATTTTCGTAACACTTTACTCAGCAATTAATTATACCCCGCTCTGAAGGAGAGGGGGTATACTGTTTACCCCTGTCCGTCATTCCGTCCCCTTTTCGTCACATATTTGATCATTCTCAGCAACTATGTTTCACAGGCTACTGATATTTTGCATGAAGTTTATATAGGTATGTTGTATCGTGGGATGCATTTTCAGATTCATC